>JAGMWU010000027.1:15656083-15701312 GCA_018697195.1 Certhia americana
CCCCCCCCCCCACCTGCCCCCCCCTTCCATCCTGTAAATCAACATTTTTCTGTCTGCTAACTCTCTGTTACCGGATGATCAATAAATTCCTTCCCTGGGGCTTCTGGTGTCCATCACTGCCGTCTTCATCCAGATAGGATAATCCAAGAATGTGAAGAATTTCCTGATTATCTTTACCAGAGAAGCACCCTACCTCACACAGTTTCCATTTTAACATTATGCTATAGCCCAAGAAATATATACATTAATAGCAGAAATAAAAGAAACTATATTAATACAGCAAAGTTTTCCAACATTATACATATAGCATTCACTTTAATATTTGCAAAAAGCCAACTTTATACTACGTATTTATAACATGAACTAGCTCAGTATCTGATGAAGGAGTAACACAGCAAGCCAGCCAGGAGGTTTTTGGAGCTTATTAAGAGTTTTTCTGATGACTGTGACTGAGGTGCCACTGATGGAGGGTGTCTCACAGGACATCACACGTAGAAACAAGGTCAGGACTGTAACAGTCAGGGGTGAGGAAGCAAAGGCGAGGGCTCTGAGAGAATGGAAAAAGGCAGAGAGCAGGACTTCAGGAGACTTCAGCCTGCTTGGTGACATTCTAAGAAGAATTCCATGGGATATTGTCCTGCAGAGAAGAGGGAAGAACTATTTCATGCTCAAAAATCTTGTCTTCAAGCTCCAGAATACCTCACCTTGTCATGCAGGAAGACAAAAAACAGTCTAGGAGGCTGGTATGGATGGAAAAGGAGCTCCTGAGAAAAACCAAATATGAGAAGGAAGCACAGAGACAGTGGAAGCTGCCTGCCAGCCTCAGTGGTGTTGGAGAGACCCATTTGTGTGTGTGTTTGTCTGTGCAGAGGGAACTGGAGGGGAGAGGGGCTTGCCAGGGACAGCTCCTGGATAGATTGAGAGCCCAACATCAGCTCCTGGAGGGATCCACACTCCCTGTGTGTCTATGTAGGCCTATATTTTCCACTAACACAAACAGTCCAACCATCATTTCTTCTCCACTGACAGTGGTTTCCCTTGGCCTATAGACCTACTGAGGTCCCTTCCAGGTGATATTCTGGAGACCTGCCCTGCAGAGAGATGTGGCACATTGGGCTGATGGCAATATATCACCAGTGTGTCCTGGTAGCCCAAAGGGCCACTCCGTCCTAGGGAGTCAGGCCCAGCATTGCTGGCCAGGCCAGGGAGGGGATTTTCCTGTTCTGCTCTGCTCTGGGGAAGCCTCACCTCCAGTCCTGGGGGCAGTTCTGGGTGACACAAGAAAAGGACATCAAATTATTAGCATGTGTCCAGAGGAAAGTGACCAAGACAGTGAAATGCCTCAAGGACAAAACTTAGGAGGTGCAGTTGAGGTCACTTGGTTTTGTTCTTCTTGGAGAAGGGAAGGACCAGGGGTGATCCCACTGCAGTCAAAGGGGGCAGTCCATGGGGCATGCTGGTCTCCTCTGGCCATCAGTGACAGGACACAAGGAAATGGAGTGAGATGGGGTCAGGGGAAGTTCAGAATGGACGTTAGGAAAAGGTTCTTCACCCAGAGGCTGGTCAGGCACTGGAACAGGCTCCCCAGAGAAAGTGGTCAGGCATCAAGCCTGCCAAGGCTCAAGCAGTGCACAGATAAGGCTCTTAGTCATATGATTTAATTTCAGCTTGTCCTGGAAGTAGCAGGAACTTGGGTATCTTTATGAGTCCCTTTCCAAGTTGAGAGAGTCTATGATGTCTATGATCCTGTGATATTGGGTGCTATTGAAAGGACCAAGAAGGACAAGGTAAACATCAGGCACAGTCAACATGGGTTCAAAAGGGGAAACTGCTGTTGAACCAATTTGAGATATTCTATAATTCCCTGATTTGTTTCTTCAGATATGTCTTAGTTTGGAAGACAGGGGTGTCTGCTAGGGAAACAAAAAAAAAATGGAAGCCTCCCTTGGACTTGTTATAATTCTAAAATTAAAGAGGTATCAGGCAAAGATGTGAGGGTAGGAATAACAGTTCTTTACTAGTGCATCTAACAAGGTAAGTTAGCAACAATAACTATAGTGTTGACAACAAACAGAACTAAAGAGGGAAAAAAAAAAACCAAACAACAATCTAGTTACAGTTTTCCTCTGGCACCTTTCCTCCTTCAGTACCGTCACAAGCTACCAGAGCGGGCAGCAGTCCAGGGGAATGAGATGTATCTGAGGTTCAGCGGTGGTAGCTGGAGCTGTAGAAATGTCCTGGCTAGGCACAGGGTGTAGAACACAGTGTGGGGAAACCCCAAGAAAAGTGAAGAAGCAGCGGGTGCAGGGCAATGGGGCAGGAGCTCCCAGCAGGGCAGGGAAAGAACAGATCCCGAAATCCCAGGGGACACATGAAGAGACGGTGGTGGGTCACTCCCAGCTGAGCTCCAGGTGAGGGATGGTGAGATCTCCCTGCAGTCCAGAGACAAGCAGTCCTGGCAGTTCCCTCTGACAGCAAAAACTGCCCAGAGCAAATGCGAAGTCCGGGTGCCACCCTGTCTCTGACTTAGCTGCTTCCTTTGTTTTTTCCCAAGCACCCATGAGTACTCAAAAGCACCCAGCAATCAGCTTCCTAGCAACTTCTGGGAAAAATTCTATAAGAAAGCAACCCAACCCCCAACATTATACCTTTCGGTTTGCCAGCTGTAGCAGGATGTTCCGCCTTGGAATGTGGTCAAATAACTCAGACAATGCCCTGTTTGCAAGGATCTCAGTGGTGGACTGAGAGTGAGTGTCATGCTGGTTTTGGTTTTGAATTATGCTAAATCTAGTCTGGCTCATCAACCCCAAAATTAACATCCTTATAGTGAAGCAAAGATTAAGCAGATAAGCTGCTAAACTGATCCAGACACATATGACTGTCAGATGATCCTTTACACCTTAAAAGTCCAGTTCTCTTGAGACACTAATTTTGAAGATACTGCTGACTTAGCTGGGAAAAATAAGCTTTGCTGAAATCAGTTAAAATTCAGAGGATGGTTAAGAGAGAGACCGGATTTTAGATAAGCTATCCTGGATCTAATAACTCACTGCCTGTCAAGTTTATGTTTGTGTAAGCTGGGCTTGTAAGAAAAAACAAGGAAATTGATCAATAGACCCCAAAAAAACAAGATGATTGCAGACCCTCTATCTGTAGAAACAGTGTTGGGAACAGGAAACTCCAAGGAGTCATTTATCACGCATCCATCAAAGGTTGAAAGTTTAGAACGAGGAAGACTAGTTTTACTTCCTCCTTTTGGTGACCACTGCCCACATAAGACCCCCAACTCATTTCAGAGAACAAACTATACATGCTTAATAGCCTTTTTGTCAATTAGCATATGAAGCGGAGAAGAGGAGGTGACAGGAGTATGAATATGCATTTGTATTTTGTGTATTCAACATTTTTGTGGATAAAAGGCTTTGTAATTACCTGTGATTTTTGCAGTGCGTATTGGAGAGCTATCCCATGCAGCTGCCCGGCCGTCAATAAACATACACTTTCTAACTTAACTGTTAGAGAGTCTTTTGTCTGTCACAGTTGGGTATCGATATTAGATCGATATTCATATTTTAATAAATCACTCTTTCATAGGGTAGGTTCTTCTGGACTGTGTGGAGGTTCTTCCTTAGGATGGGGACACCCCAAAGTGTCTGAGCAGAGATTTTGTCCACAGTCATTGGTCAGGGTGAGCTACATCAATCTCTGCTTTAATAATTTTTTCTTTTTGCTAGCTTTAATGCAATTACTTTAATTTGACTGCTTTGATATAGTGAACTATCCTATCCTATCCTATCCTATCCTATCCTATCCTATCCTATCCTGTCCTGTCCTGTCCTGTCCTGTCCTGTCCTATCCTGTCCTGTCCTGTCCTGTCCTGTCCTAGTAGTTTTAGCTTTTTTACTACTTATGTGTAGTAAATAATTCTCATTAAGATCTTTTTGTTTAATCATGTGTCATAATAAATATTTCATTTTTATATGACTATATTTGATTTGCCATCCTTAATCCCACAGGACAAAGTTTTATACAGGTTCAATCACACTTCTATAATTCCTTAGATTGAAGGCACTGACAGTCTGGGGCTCAGATTGGATCTAGGAGGGCAACATCCATTCTGCTGTTCTGCATTCCCAAAATCCTTGTTCCCAGTTTTCACTGCCCCTGACCACCAGATCCGCTCTGGGATCAATTGTTGCGGCCGGTATCTGTTTCTATTTGTTATTTCATATTTAATATTCATATTGTCAAATGGTTTGTTCTATGTACCCCCGTTTTCCCCCCAGTTGGTTTGTTCTTACATTGTATCCCCCCCGTTTGTACCCTATATGGATGTCAGTCCTACCCTCATCCAATCTCGGGTGTGTTCCCCCCTGGGCGTTTCGGGGTGTCACCCTTTACTTGATGCTCTATTGGGGCTTGTGAACCCCTCTTCCCTCCCCCCTTTACCCCATTAGTCCAGAAATCCCCGGGAAATCGTGCCTTTTCCCCCCCTGTGCTCCGATCATTGGTCGGGAGAAATGCACACCCCCCCCCCTCCGTGTAACCCCGTATAAAACCCGTGCCTCGCGGGGCTCGGGGCGGTTCTCTCAGGTGTTCCCTTCAGCAGCGTCTCTTTGAATAAAGAGCCGGTTGGAACCTCACCAGAGATCGCCTCTCCTGGCCTCTTTATCCTGTCTCTCTCGCGGTGGCCGGATCCAAGCACCGAGAACGCGCGGTTCTTTGAAACCGCCACTGCCGCCTGTAGCCGCGGCAACCGCGATTGCGCAATCCTTTCGCGGCTCCGGGGCATTTCGATCTCACTGAGCTAGCCGAGCCCTTAGCGAACCGCGAAAATCAATTTCCCTGTGGGCACTTTCCTGCCCTCTCCCCGTGTTACTAGCACTGGAAATTGGGAATTTGGATCTTTATCCCATTTTCTCCTCCTCCTCTTCCCTATTATTACCAGGATCCCCTTGCACCCTCTTTTCCCAGGCACTGGGACCCCCCTTCTTAGCTATCCCTGGTTTTCCAGTTCCTGGATCCTCCTTTCTTTGACTCCAGGACCCTCTGGCCCCTGGATCCCCCCCTGACACTGGGACCACCCTAAACCCCCATTCCCAGGAACTGAGGCACTCCAAGTACCCCCCCCTCCTCAGGACTGGGGGGTACCCAAAATCCCCTCAGAAATTGTCTCCCCCCTGACTTCATCATACCCAACCTTCAGCTCTCATTCCAAACCCCATCTCACCCATGCTACTCCACCCCACTCCTGTACATTAAGAGCCCCTTCCCAAGCCCTATTTACCCCATCCCCCCCCTCCCAAACCCAGTCCCATCCTCCTACTCCTCCCAATCCTCGTCCCACCCTTCCCAATCCCCACCCCAGACCCCCTCAGGGTTTTGAGGGTCGTGAGATTAAGTAATTTTGGGGTGAGATTGAGTCATTTTGAGGTAGGATTGAACCACTTTGGAATGGGATTAAGTTGTTTTGAAGTGATGAGTCAATCTCTCTTTGGCTTTTGGAGTGCAAAGTGGTATAGAAAACTCCTCCAAATCCCCACAGGACATCCAAATCCTCCTGAGTATACCCCTGAACCCCCAATTCCTCCACAAATCCAAGTCAAATGGTAAGGCTTTACATGTCTGTTAAATCTCTTCATTTTTACCTTGAGTGTTTTTAAAAGATGAACATGGATTAAAAAAAAAATCATGGCCAAAATGAAAGGATTTATTTGTCGGCATACTGTAAGTATCCATGGGGTTGGGTTGGGTGGGTGGAAGAGCATATTTTGTAGGAGTTTCCACCCCATTGTCTCCAAAATCTTTGTCTTTGCCCTAATCCATTGCCATTTGGCTGTGGAAGATGCCCATGGGCCAGAGAGAATTAGAATCATGGAAATATTAAGTTGGAAAAGACCTTGAAGATCATCCAGTGTTGCTTGATGCCACCAGAAGAAATGATTGCACAGAGCAGGTGAGATTTTTGGGGTCTAAAGTCAACAACTAAGTTTTGGGGTATTTGCCATTCCTGAAAGGATTTTGGGGCAACCCCATTTCTGAGATGATTTTGGGGTACCCTCCAAATCTGAAGGAGGGTACTGGGAGAGAGGAGACACCTGGCAACAGTACTTGGGCATGCTTGGGTAGTGGCAAGGACAACAGGAGTGGTTTCAGTGAGAAGCTGCCATAATCTTCCTCCACATCAGGCAGAGCCAGTCCCTTGCATCTCCAAAGATGGACATGCTGCTGGTCAAGGCTAGGCCAGTTAGAAATGGTGGTAACACCTCTGTGGTAACAGATTTAAGAAGAAAGAAAAAATAGTTGATGCACAGTTGCAATTGCAGACAGAGAAGAGCAGGGTGAGAATATGTGAGAGGACCAGCTCTGTAGACATCAAGTGGGAAGTGGAGAAGAAGGGGCAGGATCTGCTCGAGGTGCCGGAGCTGAGATTTCCCTGAGTCCGTGGTGAAGCCAATGGTGAGGCAGCTGTGCCCCTGCAGCCCATGGAGGGCAGGGGGGTGCAGGGATGCACCTGCAGCCCCTGAAGGAGCTCACACCAGAGCAGGGGGATGCCTAAGAGGAGTCTGTGACCATGTGGGAAGCTGTGCTGGGGCAGGGTCCTGGTAAGATTTGTGACCCTGTGGGGGGCCCATGTAGGAGCAGGCTGTGCCTGTAGGACTGACCTTGTGGAAGAGTGACCCACCTTGCAGCAGTTTCCCGAGTACTGTTGCCCAAGTGATGGGCTCCTGCTGGAGAAGTTCATGGGGAACTGTCTCCTGTGGGATGGACCCTATGCTGAAGCAGGAGGCCAGCAGCAGGAACAATGTGTGATGAACTGATCATAAACCCCATTCTCCATCTCCCTGCTTGGGAAAAAGGGAGGGATGGGGAGAAGGTGTTTTTAAGATTTATTTTACTTCTCATTATCCTGTTCTGGTTTTGCTAGTAATAAATTCAATTAATATCCCTAATTTGAGTCTGGTTTTCCTGTGATGGTAATTGATGAGGGATCTCTCCTGGTCATTATCTCAACTCATGAACCTTTCACTGTATTTTTTCTGCCCTGCCCAGTTGCAGAGGGCAATGATAGAGTGGCTTCGGTGGGTGCCTGGTGTACTGGCAGGGTAAACCCCCAACATACTCAGAGCTTCCCGCCCTTCGCACCCGCCCTCAGCGGCTGCAGAGAGGTGCCGGCGCTGGGGCCAGTCCGCCCTCCCTTTTATCGGGACCGTGGAGAAGGAAAACCGGTTTCAATTGTTTGTGCGGCCGCACCTGAGCGCTGGGCAGGTGTCTGCGGGGAGATCTCAGGTGAGCGCTCGGACGTGGGGCCGCTGAGGGTGGCCCACCCCCCCCCAGCCGCCTCCTGGGGCTGTGCTGCTCTGGACGCCGTGGCTGAGAAGGGGGCAGGGGGAAAGTGCAGGAGCCCTTCCCCGGGGACACGGGGACAGTGCTGTGCCCGGGAAATGCCCCGTCAGAGCCTCGAGCTGGAGCACATGCGCACGCATGGTCAGGACGGCTCCTGCGCTGGACTCATTTCTGTGCATATGCCTAGACTGGTGCTGGGAGAACATCTGCAGATTGAATTTCAAAGACTTTTGCTGGTATTTTCTATCAAAACTGAAGGGAATCATCTTCTCGAGCATCTGCTCTGTGTTGTAACTGTACCTCACCAATGATAAATCCGCGTTTCATATGGGTAATTCTGCACCGAGTGAGCAATGCCCCAGTCAGATGCTCGCACTGGCATTGATGTCTGTGCTCACACAGTCAACAGACTGCGAGAAATGTCTGTGTGATTCATGTCAATACAGATCTATTGCATGGGATCAGTATAAAGATAACCTTTGACAAACAAAAGAAGGAAAGCCAAATAAGGCATGGAATCTGAATAACAGAATAGTTCCGGTTATCCAATCATAAAATATATTTTGTAGGCCTTACAGCACCATTATGCACTAGCATCTTTGGGTTTATTTGTTAAACAGTAGGCTTTAGCTATTATGTATCTGCTTTTACAAATTATTGTAAATTGTAACCATTTTTTGTAGACATAGTGCAAATTATAATTGCTTTTGTGGAAATTGTGCATGAAGCAAAACTATTATAAGCTGCTTTCGAAAGATGTATCACAAGACATAGTTACTTTTGCGAAATGTATAGCCAAGAAATCGCTTAGACACAAGTGTAAAATAGGGGTCAGAAAAAGGACACAAGAGGAAAAAGAGCCCTTCTTCTGAAAAAGGACAGTCGACCCCCTAGCAACCAACTGAGCAGGCACAGCCACGCAAAAACAAGGATGCCACGTAAAGACAGAAAAATGAAAGAGGAGGGGGCTCTGAGGAAATAGAAACTAGAAACTCAATAAATCGAGAGAACTGCTACACTAAGGTGTGTGCCATTGGTGGAGTAGTGACTCCCTGGTACACCCAGGCCTGTTTGCTTGCTTTGTATTTGCCTTATATCTAATAAATGAATTGATTAAGATTATCCTGAGGGCTGTGACTTATAACAAGATCAAGTGTGCAGTGAAAATGTTCTCTCCCTGCACTGAGTTATGGGAATTCAACAAGTTATTTTTTCATGTCAAAGCTCCTTATGAAATATGTTGAGATTCAAACAGGATATTCTGACAGCAGATGAGTTACGCTGTTTACAGCATGAACTTCTGTGACTTAAAAACCTTGTAAAATGATATTTTCATGCTGAAACATAATCAGATATGGTTTAAAACTGCCCTTGGAAGTAAAGCAAAAAAGAAATATCAACTACTGGTTTCAAAAAAGTAATGTGGCTTCTTGAGTCCTTCACCATGCACCAGTGCACAGACAGGCAGGAGCTGCTGAGTACCCTGCATTGAATGCTTCCCCTTTGGCCACAATCTATAAAGCAAACTGCACAAGATCAGCAGTTTAATAAACCACTGTGAAGTAAGAAGTGTTATAAATGACTCAGACCCCAAGTGGGAATGAGTTATAACAGTTTTATTGAGAACAATTAAAAAACTCACAAAGCAAAAGAGACAGTACTGGGAGCGTGGCCAACCATCAGAGGCTCATCCACAAAATGGCGGCTCCACCTTTTATACCCCCGGTGTTGCACTAGCCAAATACATATTCATAAGCATCCATACATATTCAAACATCTTCCTTATCTTCCCTGTCCCCTCCCAAAGTCTGCCAGTTGACTCTTCCTTGCCGTCCATTGGTGGAGGCTTTCTTGCAACTTGATTGGAGGTGAGGTGTCATGAGGACTCATGCCAAGTCCCCCCAGTGATAAGCTTTTCCCATTCCTGTCTGTAAGGAGAACGTGTACATGCCCTCCCCCCACATGTCTCTGACAACCCTGATGACGAGGGTTGTCTGGTGGCAACAATACAAAGGGGAGAAGAAAGGATTAAAGGAAGGACAAAAGGGGTCTAAAAACAACCTACAACAACAGTCACACATCAAAAGAACTTTAAACATTAACAAAGCTTCTTTTAACACACGTAATATCCATTCCTCATTTGCAAGAACAAATCACCACACCACCCATCTATAACAAGAAGCAGGCAATTTCCAAAGCCATCACCAATACCTTGGGCTTTGAAAACTGTAGGCAGCTGCTTTATTAATGAAAAATTCTATTTTCACATAATCTGTAGCATTTTTTTTCCTGTATTTTATAATCCTTCTTTACAAATCTCCTCATAAGAAACTAACTTTTAAATTTGTGCAGGGTTTTAACAAATGCTCAGAAGATGATTTTAAGTTGCCATTCCATATGTCAAACTGTGGCAAAATCACTGATTCAGGTAAGACTAAAATATTTTCCGTGCACATTCTTTAATTTTTTTATTATTGTCTAGTTTTAATTTTCATGAGTAGACTCACAGTTTCATATCTGTAACACTGTTAAATACAGTTTCACTGTTACTGTTAAAAATGAGGAGCTTGACTCAGCCAATATATCAAGCAGTAATTCAATTTATTAATTAATATGGTAAAAATATGAGCAAAGCAGCACTGGGTGCAGTAGTGGGAGCTTTCCCTCCAACTGCACACCAATTGCTGAGGCCTGCTGGTATTTATATGTATATCTATAGGCTTTCTCAGCAGTTTCTAATTCCAGTTTTTACGTCACAATTCTATACCTCAGGATGCTAATCAATGATAGTGATAGCTGGTTTCTTTACAATTTCTATACTCCATTGTGATCCATTCCTCCCAGGATGTACATCCAGGATGTGTATCCCAGATGGTGATAGCTGGTTTCTTTTTTGAAGCCATTATTCAGGAGTTCTTTGTCCATCTTCTTTTCTCAGGCTGGTTTGATTTATTAAAATATGGATATCGATCTAATATCGATACCCAACTGTGACAGACAAAAGACTCTCTAACAGTTAAGTTAGAAAGTGTATGTTTATTGACGGCCGGGCAGCTGCGTGGGATAGCTCCCTAATACGCACTGCAAAGATCACCGGTAATTACAGAGCCTTTTATCCACAAAAATGTTGAATACACAAAATACAAATGCATATTCATACCCTTGTCATCTCCTCTTCTCCGCTTTGTATGCTAATTGACAAAAAGGCTATTAAGCATGCCTAGTTTGTTTTCTGAAATGAGTCGGGGGTCTTATGTGGGAGTGGTCACCAAAGGGAGGAAGTAAAACTAGTCTTCCTCGTTCTAAACTTTTAACCTTTGATGGATACGTGATAAATGACTCCTTGGAATTTCTTGTTCCCAGGACTGTTTCTGGAGATAGAGGGTCTGCAATCGTCTTGTGTTTTTACAAGCCAAACTTACATAAACATAAGCTTGACAGGCAATGAGTTATCAGCTCCGGGATTAGTTTATCTAAATCCAGTCTCTCTGTTATCTATTCTCTAAATTTTAACTGGTTTCATCAAAGCTTCTTTTTCCCAGCAGCAATATCTTCAAAGTTAGTGTCTCAGGTTTAGTTTTTTTTCACTGTTTCGTTAGGAATTTAAGATACACCTACTTCCTTCTTTTGTTATACATTCTAAAGCTACAGTTTTAAAAATCTTTAATAAAAAGCAATATTCTAAAATTATAATTCAAAAGTTCTTATTACAAAACAGCTTAAGGCTTAATTACAAGCAGAAAGTTCTTGCCAAAAGGCAATATCTAAAGTTATAATTCAAATATTCTTACTACAAAACAACTTAAGATCTATAATAGTTAATTGTGAACAAAGGATTAGTTCAAAGGCCTTCTTCCAGGCTTTGCTTTCCATGTTTTTTATAACTCATCTTTATAACTGTCCCATGGCTGTGTTCCACATTTCACAATCACAATTACACAAATTATTTTTATTTACCCGACATGAACCATAACTTTGCATTTCACATTACATTTTTTAGAAATACATTGATCGAAATCTCATTATATTTCAGATACAATTTTACAGCAAGTAAAACTTTGCTCTGAAGTAGATGAAGTGGTCAGCTAAGTATCAACTCTGCATATCTAATTTCTTGGGGTCTTTAAAATTTGTTCCCAAACAGTGCCTAAAGCACTATTCAGTAGATATTTCAGGGCTAAAGGAAGTAGTCAAAAGGGAACAATGTTTTCTGTCTCCTGTTTAAAGCTGAATCACTTAGAGGAGTGTCATAGTTTAGCCCTGATTGGACAATTTTGTAATATTGACACCTGATTAAACCAATGAAAAGGGGGAATACACCTCTAGTGAATACACATTTTGAGGTGAGATTCTGGAAATAGCTCTCTTCTGGTCTCTGGTGGGGTGAGTTTCAAGAGCTCCAGCCCGGCTGTTCCCCATGGCTGGGCCGGGCTGGGCCGAAGTTCTTCCTGCCTTTTCCCGGCACCCCTGGCAGGCAAAGGGGAAGGAGAGGCAGTGAGGGGGGGAAGAAGGCTTGGCTGAAATCTGCTAATTCAGGATGGCTCCACAGAGCAAACCAAGGACTGAGCCAAACCTGGCATCTGCCAGGCAGGGAAAGGGAGGTGATCAGCCCTGGTGTGAGACATCTGAAGCCTGACTGGGCTGGAAAAAGATCCTAGCCTCCCACTCTCAGCACATCTGTAACTGGAAGGCAGCAGCCAGGCCATGAGATCCTGGCTCAGGTCCAGATCAACTGCAATGCATCACGTGACTGCCCATACCTAGCTGCTGCTCTGCTGTTAACCCTTTTTCTAACCAGATGAAACTTCCAAAGCATGAATCTTACCCAGAGAAAAAGAAGAGAACAGATGAAATATAAAAAAACACAGCATGAGACTTAATGTCAGAAGAAGGGAGGAGAGAATCTTAAATGGCAAGGAAAATTAAAGGAGTGGCCTGGTTAAGTTGAACTTCTCTTGTGAAGCCATAAAGAATAGACTAAGTACCCTGTAACCTATAGAGTGTTTTTTAGGGGGGTGCCAGATTCTACCCAGAGTTATGAGCTACTGGAGAAAATTGAACAGAGGAAGACTAAAGAAGTGAGAGATAAAGCCTTGCTCATTGAGAGATGACCTCTGTTCCTTGAGATGAAGAGAACTGTTGTTTTATACCAGAAGAGGCATCCTTAAACTGTACCCTAATAAACTGATATAGCCCATGAGCTGCTGTAGCAGGCTGTTTCATGGGAAGGACTGCACAATGGCAACATTTCTTCACCGGGCGGGCCAATTGTTAAGTGTGGAAGCAAGAGAACTAGTATCTTGTGAAAAATCTCTGTGGTACCCAAGAGAGACTCCTTTCTCCTTGATGAATTGAGAAATGGTTATTTTAAGAGTGATAACTGACTGAGGATCCCAGGTTTTGTCTTTTTATTTTAGAGTAAGAAAGTGAATAGTTAGTAGGAAGAGGAAAAGTATTTTGAAAAATTCATTCTGATTTCTTTTTTTTTCTTTTAGTGTTAGTTAATAAAGTTCTATTCCTTTTAAGTTTATGCCTGCTTTGCTCTTAATTAGAAAATTTCGAATTGGCAAACTAAAACTGAGACAGAACATTGGTGTTTCCACACATTTTAAAACTGAAACCATGACACAAATTAGTGCATTGGCCAGAAAACAAGCAAAACCCACAACAAGGAAATATTTGTGATTTAGTGAACATGCCTGGAGACAAATCTTTAAAAATTAGGGTGATTCCAAGGTTGTTTGTTGTTGTTGTTTTTTCTTTTTTTGAAGTGTCTGTGAAGTCTGCAAAGTTTGATTGGTGTAAAATTTAAACACTTAAATATCCTTGTGGAACTGGTTCTGAATAGTCTCTTGAGGAGTAGAAGGATTGAACTCAGAGTATTCTTTGGAAAACTGAAGTAGATTATCACAATTGCCTTGTCTGGCTTTAATTGATCTGTAAAACAATGAATTTAGTGGTTTCATCAAGCATTGTATTCTTTTCACGGCATCTTTGCCAGCATATTCTGCTTTAGCACAATTCAGTAAAGCTTTTTTTTTCAATAGCTTCTGTACTTTGCAGCTACAGAATGCTGTTTGCTACCACAAAATGAAACACATTTCTTGTGCTCCTCCTGCTGATTTTCATATCCCTGATGACTAGACTTCTTTTAATCCTAGCAGCTATCAAAGTACCATCAGGACTGTAACAATATTCTGATGCATCCAAAACAAGGATGGTGTTAGGGGGCATCATAAGTAAACAAAACTGCCTTGTGGGCTCATCTGTTGCTCTTACTGGCCTCGACCGCTCGCCCAGCTCTGCTTGTACAATGCTTTTAAAGTGTTCTATGAGCACAAGGGTGTATGGTTTTTCTTCTTGCTCCATGTATGCATTAACAGCAAGATCACGGGTACTCTTGGGCAAAGTCTCTGAAGCTGCTTTTACTTAACTCAGCAGTGTCTCTCAGAAGGAGAGGAAAGAAATGGTGTGAAGAACCTACTAGAAAGAATTTTTGCTTCACTGATAATTCTAGGAAAATTTTTATTGATTTTGGTGAACTGCAGCTATTCATGTCTTTAAAACCATCTATTTGGTGATGTCTGAAGGCAGTTTGGGATATTTCATTGTATTTGTGTCTCCTACATGCTCTGTAATGACTTTTGATAGTTGTCTTGGTTTGGAAAGACAGGGGTGTCTGCTAGGAACCAAAAAAAAATGGAAACTTCCCTTGGGGTTTGTTATAATTCCAAAATTGAAGGGGAGGTCTCAGGCAACGATAATGAGGGTAGGAATAACAGTTCTTTACTAGTTAGTCTAACAAGGTAAATTAACAATAATAACTACAATATTGACAACAAACAGAACTAGAGAAGAAAAAGGGAAAAAACAACAACCCAGTTACAGTTTTTCCTCTGGTAACCCCCCACCCCCCTCAGTACCGTCACAAGCTAATAGGCTAGCAGCAGCTCTGGGAGGATGAGATGATTCCGAGGGTTCACAGTGGCTGGAGCTGTTGGAAAGTGTCCCGGCTGGCAGGGGCTGCAGAAAACACAGCGTGGGGAGACTTCGAGCAAAACTGAAGAAGCTGTGGGTGCAGGGCAGGGAGGGAACAGGTTCCCAAAAATCCCGGGGGACACACGAAGAGACGGTGGTCCGACCGAGTTCCAGGTGAAGGATGGTGAGACCTCTCCCCCGCGCCGAGACGAGCAGCCCTGGGAGTTCCCCCAGAGCAGAAAAACTGCCCTGAGCGAAGTGAAGTCAATGTCTCTGGGTAGCTGCTTCTTTTGTTTGTTCCCAAGCACCCATGAGTACCGAAAAGCACCCAGCCATTAGCTTCTTAGCAACTTCTGGGAAAAAATTCTATAAGAAATCAACCCAATCCCCAACAATAGTAGATGCACAAAAATTTAAACTTTGGGTCCTGATTATATATAAGCTTATATCACCATCTGTAGAAACATATTACTTTTGTGATGTTTCTAAGAGATAAATATGTTATCTGCAACAATATTAATTAGGTAGTATTTGAGATTAAATTGTGGAATCTGCTTTAATAGAATACAGAAACAATGAATGAATTGTTCTCAAAACTCTACAAAGAGACTGAGAAGATCAAGCAGTGGAAACTGACTGTGGAATCAGAACTAAACCAGAAAGAAAGAAAACTTCAAGAAAATATAACAGTGGCAGTGAGTAATGATGGGTGAAGCACTTCAAAGTTTCAGCGGCAAAAGCCCCACTTTAATGTTCCAGCCTATTTTTATATATTTTTCAAGTTATTGTGTTTAGTTCTAATTGGTTAGTAACTTCCTTGGTACTCAATTCATTGGTTAGAAGGTGCTTGCATATACGTGCTGAGACTCTCTCTTTACACAGGTGTTTACATATTTTCTTCACGGATTATCATGGGATAGACTTTTTATTTTCCACAAGTGCAGCCTGTTTTTCTTAGAAGAATAGATTGCTATGCAAACTGGTTTTCATTCTTATATTCTTTCTCATGGGAACTTAACACGCTAGCTGTTAATTCAGCTGAGCAAGGCCTGATTTTATAAGGCCTTTCTTTTATAAGGTTTTACCTGTACGCAACAGAAAATAGAAAGATTACTGAAGCACAGAATAAAGCCATTCAAGAACTGCAGGCCACTATTGTATAATATATATTGAATAGATAAAGTTAAGTGCTTCTTGATTTAGTATGGCAATATTATTCATACAATTAAATATTAAAGAATGTTGCAGTTTGGTTTGTACCTTGAGAAAATGATTATTTTGGGAAGGTGTGTGCATTTGTCCTGTGTGAGTGTGTGTATGAAGAATGCACCTGTGTCTCAGTTGCTGGTAAATGATTGTTCATTATTACGTCTTTCATGCAAAAGATGACTCAGCATGTAATACCAGATAAAATGGACTTCTGTCTACTGATGCCCAAAATTACTTTTTCATGTGGGATTTGAGAAGTCAAAGTGTATTTCTAATATATTTTTCAATAACAGTGTCTTTTTGTGTTTGTTCCCTATGAAATTAGTTTGAAAATTAAAAACTCCATTTAAAACTGGAAGATGAGATATGTGAAAATAAAAATCTCTTGAAAGAGTAAGTAATACAACCAAATATATATTTTTGTGATGAAAATAATCAGTTTTCATATGGGCAGTTTCATATAGCTGTTAAATTGTGAAGGTCATTTACATTGTTACTCCTTAGGTACATAAAATACTGTGCACTCCTGTGAAAACATATGGTATTTTCCCCTCATTTAGAGCCACTGCTTCGAGGCATCTGTGTAATCTGCTCAAGGAAACCTGCACTCACTTCGCAGAGAAGACCAGCAAAAGTAAATGCTTTTTTTTATGTTTGATTTATGAGAATAAATGTACTTCTAGCTTGCTCTAAATTCACGAACGGAAAAAAGTTCTCGTGCTGTTCCAGATATGTTCTCCAGTTGAGATCGACTGGACGTGGCTCTTAAAATGAGAAGTGAATTTTAAGTGGCTCACAAAATTATAAGTGAAGCCACAGGTCTAACACATGAATACTTTTGTAATGCTAAATCCAGAGGAGTTTTGAAGCCAGTATAATTATTTGCTGAAAGGTTCCAAGCCTGGGAGCTATTTGGGTGCCTAAACACTGATACAGGTTTGAGGCAGTGTCAACACCCCTGAATAGCCACTGGCAGCCACTTCAGAGCAGTGTAGGTCTCTTCAAGTCTGGTCAGCCCATTGAAGGTTTTCAGTACCATCCAGATACTGTGAATATATTAAGACATATGAAGTGGTCCTTCATGCCTGTTTTTAGGCAGTAGAATATACTCTAAATTCTTATCACTTAAACAAATTTCCAGAGCTGGAATTTCCTGTTTGCAGCAGTTACACATTTGTAGGGAAAAAAGGTCTTAACCCCTAGGCACAATGAGTAACTAGAATTCTTCTCGCGAAACTGAACAAGCCAAGACAGTTGGATAGCTTAATGAAGTTTAAATTCTTGAGGTTTTAAAACATGTTTTTGATTGTGAATTTTACTTTATATGCAATTTAGAACTGTTATTATAATCTTTAAAATTTTACTATCTTGATCCTGGATACTTAAGAAGTGCCTATTTCTTTTTAGCCTTAATTCTACAAATACTTGTGCATAGATGAACTGTCCTTTTTTTATAGCTGTGTTTCTTAATGTTCTCTTCTATAATTATTATCTTTGGGAAAAATGGTATCAATTACAAAAGTGAAAGGAAAGAAGGGAAATATGGATGTGGAGTGTTGTTGCAATTTTTTAATGACAGTTCTGTGGTCATAGGTATCTGCTGATAGGAAGGAATTCAGTGCTAAACCCTACATTACAGTTTATAAAATACTAAGTTTTGCTACATTATTATTCAACAACATTAATACTATAAAAATTAATATAGTTACATAAATTGATCCAGAATTACACTTTTCACAGGAAAAATTATATTGGGAAGGAAATTTAAAAGCTGAGATTGCTTAATGTTTCAACAAAATACACATTTTTCCTAGATTCTATAACTTTTGGCATCCTGTTTCATAATGATTTATTAATAAGAAAGAAGCTGATAATCCTTTTTTAATTCATTATGCTGGTTAAGCATAATGACTTGGACATATGTCATTCTTTTTCAAAAGAAAAACTTTCTTGTACATTCTTGCTTTGATAGATGAACAGGAAAAAGAAGAAACAAGACAATCATATGAGGAACTTCATAGCAACATAGACGTAAGTGACATAGCTTGATAAAAGGAATGTGAGTTATGTGGACATGCTGAGCTGAGTTGCATGTTTATGTTGGGATACTATTTGTATACATCATGTGTGTGTGTGTAGCATGTCGCGTGATGCAGGAAGTCAGGTCCCTTTTCAAGAATTATTTTTGTATTATATAAAGCGCATTAACAGGAGAAAGTGCAAGTGTGTGGGATGAAGATCCATGTGATCTGTGTGACATGTGCTTAGTGCTAGGTGACTGCCAGAACTTCTGTTTTCTTTTTGGACTCTTTCACCTACCTGGTGATTTCTCTGAATGGCTGAGGTTGGCAGCAGCCCCTGGAGAACTTCCAGGGTTTCCAATATTGAACTTCAAATATTAGATTTTGGTTTTAAAGAATGACAGTGGCATTTGAAGAGCTTTGTGTGCAAGCAGAGAAGGAAAGATTGAAAATGAGTTTCAAATGCGAGAATTCTGTTTATTGTGTTTATGCTGCTGGTTCAACAATTTTGTACTTCATAGCTTTTATTACACATGCAGTGTCAGGGCAGACAGATGTGAAGGGCTTGAATGGTGAGCAGGTCGCACTGAGACACTGGGACCCTCTTTTATTCATGCTGCCTGTATTCACTGCCCGGCCCATTCTATTGTTGTTCCACTGGGCCAAATTTGGAACTTTATTTTTCAAATAGTCACTCAAAGTCCAAGTTTTGTCTGAGATGCAGTCTAGAGATCAATACTTATTTAATGTAGTTAGTTTATTTAAATGATAATGCATTAGTATATAGCTACAGAAACTTTAGCTAAATGTTCTCTCTGTATATGTATAGGCTACTGTTCCTGTTTCATTTTCACGTGCTCTTTTCTGTTAGTTTCTTGTAACAAACATGGAGAAATGTACTAATTCTGTGGAAAGCTGGCAAAAAGAAGATATTTTGATTGTAAAATCAAATATTGCCTCAACAATTACTCTTAGGAAACAAATTGTACAGCTGTACAATTACAAGCAATCTTAAGCTGGAAGTTGTATTGAACTTGGAGTATATTTCAGCTAGAATGTTTATGGATATTTGTTGCTACTGGGATAGCTGTTAATGTGGTCAATGGTAAAGAGAGGCAGGAAGGGCCTTTGCATGGGTTCCACAGAGATGTTTATTCCAGCCATGCGCACAGGTTGTCCAGGGTCAAAAGCAGGGCTCATGGGAATGGTTCAGGTTCAAGTATATGGGTGATAGGGGCTGGGAGAGCATTTGGGACCAATTGTCAGGGGTCATGGGGCAGTACAAAGGCAGGGTTGGGGTATGTGAGCCAATGGGGAAATTGGGATGGAGTGACTGAGGGACACAGGGATGGAGAGGGGGTTAATGGGGCTGACTGAGGGAAGCAGAACAGGGGTACATTGGCATAATAGAACAGGGTATCCTGTGAGAGAACCCTCTTATGTCTCCTTAACATGGGGAAAGCCTCTCAGGGTCCACTGACCTCCACAGATATCACTATACCTCCAAAGTAAAAGAAGCAGCAGAAAAAGTGGACAAGCTTGAAAAAGAATGCAAACTGGAAGCCAGTCAGAAGGAAAAGCAGCTTTGCTCAGTTTTACCATCTAATATGTACAGCTTTATTTGTGACTAAAGGGGCAATGTAAGAGCCAAGGAGTGTTTCTGGGCATTAGTAAAAAAGACAAAGATAACAGATGAAGCTGCATTTAAGTCAGATTCTGCTAAGTTCAGTGATGTTTCAGTAGCTTTAGTCTACTGGAATTCATGGTTGGATTTTGAACTGGAGACCTTGTCTTAGTTTGGAAGACAGGTGTCTGCTAGGGAAAGCAGGAGCCTCTCTTCGAATGGCGAATGCAAACCTCCTCTCTCTGAATTGTTATAATTTTGAAATTAAGGAGCTCTGAGGCAAAGATATGAGGATAGGAATAACAGTTCTTTACTAGTATATAACAAGGCAAACAGAGCAGCAATAACTATGGTATTAACAGCAAACAAAATCGGGGAAACAGTCACAGTTTTCTCTACCGCTGGCACCTTTCCCCTTTGGTGCAGTTACCATCACAGCCTGCTGGAGTGAACAGGAGTCCTGGGGTGCTGAACGAGATGTATCAGAAGCTCAGCAGCAGTAGCTAGAGCTGCAGAAAACGTCCCGTCTAAGCAGGGGGTGCAGGACAAGGAATGGAGAAACCCAAAGCAAAACTGAAGAAACAGCAGGTATGGGTCAGCGGCTCCCAGCAGGGCAGGGAGACACCAGGTCCAGAGCTCCTGGGACACACAGGAAGAGATGGTGGTAGGTCCCTCTGAGCTGAGCTCCAGTGATGCCGGTGAAAATCTCCCCACAGTAAAACCCCACAACCTGGGTGTTCCCTCTGAGAGACAAACTCCCGGAGAGAGAAGTGTAGTGTAGTGTAGCAGTCCAATTAGCTGGGATAAATAAAAAAAGCCAGGCTCAAAGGAGTGGGCCTAGGACCCTGGGGAGCAGGAGGCTGCAACCTTAGACTTATCAGGTCAAGCCCCTGCCCTATAAGCTGCAATTTGATATCTACCCCCCAGGTAACCCTATATCTAGCCAAGTTAGCCATGCTCCCAGGTCTTTTGCAAAGAAGTCCTTGACCCACATGGTCACTGAAGGTAGCTCTCAGGCCTTTCAGGCCTAGATGCTGCCTTCTGACCACGTGGCTGCTCTGATACATTAGATAACTTTGGCTACAGCTTTGAACCCGTCCAGTCTTTTAAGCCACGCTCCCCAGCCAAACTGGGTTTGATGTAGCAAGAAGAAACCTCTCAGAGAATTGCTACAGTGTAGGTGCAACCCTCTCCCTGACTTAGCTATTTCCTTTGTCTTTCCCAAGCACCCATAAGTATCCACAAGCACCCAGCAATCAGCTTCCTAGCAACTTCTGGGAAAAAATTCTATAAGAAAGCAACTCAACCCCCAACAGAGCTTTATTTAGAATAATGTGACTTGATCAATATTTGGCTAAGATCAACAACCTTATCTAACTTGGATGACAGCAGTATGTCTGCTTATCATACCTGGGGTACAAATGAAAATGAGTATCTGTCCCTTTTCCAGACTTCATTATGATATTTCTTTAATTTTGCTAGATTTCAGCTCTTACCATGATGTAAAAATGCTGCACGGACAAAATTCTCCAACTAATTATAGTTAGATTGGTATATTTATTTGCAGCGTGCCGGGCACAAGAGGGGTATTCCCCAAATCATGTGCGAGAGTCACAAAGCCCTGGTCCTCTATTTTACCACAAAAGTATTCCATATTCAAATGATTACCTCATACGCCTATACCTAACCCCACCTACCCCGCTTTGTATTAAAATGAGCCCAAAGTTCTTTCACACTTGTGCAGTCCTTTTCTTTAAATGGGTCAGTGGGCTTTTCAATGAGGCGGGGGGGCTTTCAAGATGAAGTCACTGATCTCTTCCTCATTCTAAACATTTCACCTCTGTTGTGTTAGAAGAACTGATGATCCCTTAGACATAGTCCAAGTTCCCCAACCTGGTTCTGGCTGGTCCTGTGGTCATGGTTTCTTCCTTTTTACAGTGCCCTATCCTCTCTATCTTGCTTCTTCAAAGAGAGTAAAGTAAGTGATAATATTGTCTTAGTCATAACTGGCTCCATCTACCATCTGCTAACAATTTGCTTATGAATATGCATTTGTCTCTATTTTTTTCTGGCTTAGTTCTATACTGCTTCTAGCTAAACCTTTAACCCTTTATTTCCTCAGTTTCTTGCTTCAACCATACAGAGAAATTAAAAAGATGGTGTAATAAAAGACATCACAAAATAAGATTGCTGACTTAATAAAAGCAAAATGTAAGAGTTCTGTCTGCTATGTTTAAATATAATTTTTTGTAGAAGCATAGGAAACAGTCATGATAATTTTATTCAGTTGCTGGTCAGCAGCAGAATTTTGGGGCCTTGAAGGCCTTATTTTTGTTTGGAACAGAAGCTGCTCATGTGGGATCAGGACTGGCAGGGTAGTTTTTAGGGCAAGTCAATCAGTGAGAGCTTTTGAAGATTGCAAAGGGAAAATACGTTGCTTGAATTTTGCAAATTTATAGTGAGGCAGGTGCCACTAGGGAAATTACTTTTCAGAACTTGATTTTCAATATTTTTAAGCCATCTATATTCAAAGTATTAATGGTATATTATGTCAGTACCTTTGGTCATTATTAAATTCTATAAATGTATGCAATTTTCCATTTTTAGCAACATTTTTAGTAAACATCCTATTTTTAAAAATATGAACATACATCTATTTTGCTTAGTACATGAAGAAGAAATGTTAAAGGAATCCCAGGTCAGTCAAGAACATTTGAGGGCAGAGCTGGAAGAGGCTAAAATTTCATTGCAAAAGGCAGAGGTACACCTTGCTTATAGTTTTACAGTGTAAGTAGACTAGATGAGTATTTGCATAAATAATGATGGATACATTAGATATGAAACAAATGTAGTTGTTTGTTGCAAAACATGTTTAGAAATTATATCATGTTTTGAAGGTTACTCAAAAGAACTTAGAAACTGAATTCCAGACTAAAATGAAAACATTAATTCAGATCACCGGAGAAAAGGAAGCATGAGAGGAAGAATGTAAAAACAATGTCTTTGCTTGCAGCCCTGACAGGAGTTTGAGATTTATATTGCCAATTTGAAAAGCTTGCTACAAAAAGATCATAATAGGCAAATTAAAGAGTTTAAATTCAAAGTCATCTTACAGGTTGCAGTTTATGACAAAATCAAGAACAATTGAAAATGAAGCTGAAATTCGGAGGTTTTTTGACACAGTGGTCTAAATGCAGAGAATTTAATGTAATTTTTTTACTTGTGCTGGTTGATACTGGTCTATAAAAAGTAAATTTTTGCCCCCTACAACTTTCATAAATTTGTCTTTTAAAAATACATATTTCTGTAAGTATATATTTGTTTACTTTTATGTCTACTGTTCTGAAGTTGTAAAAGTGAAATTTGATATGTGTTGCAAGCAGATATATCATCTGCCTGTTGAAAGGTAAACATTCTGAAAGTGCTTGTGGTAAGACTGTCGTACTGTCCTTTAAGTTTCAATGCAGTGCTTTGTACTATACATTTGGGGGGTTTAAATTACCATTTTCTTAGATTAAAAAAATATGAAGATGAGTGAAAGCTGCTTACTACCTTGAAGCTCCAAAATAAGTCTGCTGAACTGAGTAAGGCTTGTAGAAAGGCAGAAAATGAGCTAGGCAGTAATAGAAATTTTTTCTGCTGTTTTCTGGAAAGGGACTGTCTCTAGAACTTGGGTAAATGATTTTACAGTACCTGTACCTGTCAGGAATGCTTCAGTTTATTTTTACTCATCTGACTCCCTTTTCTTTGGTGGTCATTGGTACTGGCAACAGCCAAAGGGCAGTGCTGTGCAGAGCTCCAATAGTAAGACCATCCATGCATGAATTCTCATGGAAGTAATTTTGGATTCCAGATAAGACCAGTAGCACTGCAGGTGCCAGGAGTGACTTCTGTAGCTTGTAGCTGAGATAAAACCCTCCCATTAAGGTTTCTGTAGACCATCCCCATGCTGGATATGGAATGACACTGGCAGGGGTTATCTTTAAATACTACTTTGCTATCCTGTGGTTTCTAGGGATGTGCTCCTTAGCCCCCAGAGTAAGAGATCTGCCTTCAGGACTGTTTTCCTCCTGTGCAGCACATGGCCCTAGATCTCATATGACAGATGAGAAATGTAATTGGATGTCTCTGTCTACATTGAGGGCATCTATAGAGAAGTGTTCAAAAGTGAACTGCTAGTGCTTGTCTGTTGCAGTGAGAGTGGCTGCGACAAACATTAGGTTCCCTGACTTCAGGGTGAATGCTGTGCTTAATAGAAGGAAGGAGTGGGAACTACGAAGTGTCATGAAAACAAAAGAACTTTAATGTAAAAGAAAACAGAGACAGTGCCCAGAAACCAAACGCAGTATAGGGGTTCACTCCAAAGACAAGAAACAAGGGAGAAGTGACAATATATGTACTCAAGGGCAGAACATTCTAGAAACAATACCATATAGAGAGAACAAATAACCAATAGGGGACAGAACTTGGGTAATTAACATAATAGCCTCAAAGGCTTGTGAGATGAGCTCTTAGGCTCGCCCCGAGTTAAACATATGATTCCCAGGGCTTGAAGTTGACACCTGGTTCTTTATGGGTGAAATCTGACTGACTCTGAGTTCCAGCCAGTTTGACTCCTACATGTCCCCCTTTCTGTTTTACAATAAAAACAAAACTGAATGAACTTTGAAAAACTTTGTACAAACATCCGAACAAACATGGAACAACTAGCAGTACAATAACAACAACTAAGAGAACTAACAGTCCTGTTTTGATTATGGATAATGTCCAACCTTTCAATCCCCAAGATTTGAAGAGTTCATTAAACTAGTCTTGGTCCTCTATTTGGAGTTTCTTGAATCCCTCCCTCAGCACTTGGATGCTCTTGTGAATAGACTCGCTGTGGCTGGAGAGGTTCATACAGCACATATGCTCAACATCCTCACAGCCATGTCCATGTGGCAGGAGTAGAAAGTCTATTGCTGCCCTGTTCTGTAAGGTGGCATGTCTGATGGTATTGACATCCAAGAGCAAGCTACTTAATGTGGAGGAGGTAGCGTTGGTTTGCTTACTTAGCAGGCACCCAAGATGGTCCAATTGTCCTAGGGCTTTGGCTGCAGCCACCCAAGGTAGCAACAGGGAGGCTGCTATTCTTTTGTTCTTGCTCCAATAAGTAACATCATCTTTGCAATCAGTCTTGAAATAATGTATGGATCTTTTTACTGTCTCCTTTGTTATGAATCATTTTAATGTCAGGTGCCAGCAAAGTAAGCCTCCCCAAGCTACAAGGTCCACCCTTGATGTGAGAGGGAATACTGAGCCATGCTCTATCCCCACAAATGAGAAACACACCCTGTGATAGCTATTGGACCAGGAAATGATGGAAGAGGTGCAATTACACCATCAGCTCTGGGTTTTGTAAGAGGGATGGTAAGGGGACACATCCCTCCTGATAGTTTCTTTTTCCCTTGTAATTTTGTGTCTTTCACCCTCTTCCTATCTTGGCTGGTAATAAAATTTTATACAGAAATCCATTTTCACAGAGCTGAGAATTTCTACCTCCTGGGGTTCAAGTGGTGCATGTGGGAACTTCTGGGTTCAGTAGTCCCAGGCATCGACAGGGTTGCATTTCCATTTGCTGTCAGGATTGTCACCTTGCATACTATGGATGGCATCCTCAGTTACTTGCCACACATCTGTAGGTAACCCCACTAGGCAGATGGATAAAGGGATTGTCAGGGCTAGCAACAGAGAGGCACAGGGTATCTTGATTTATGGCTTTTGACAGAGTTACCCATACATTTTGTTTTGGCTGTGGGACTACCCATCCACTTGTGAGGACCATGGTTGCAAACAGGCTGAGGAAGGTGAAGAGAAGCTTCTTATGAGTCATTTCCGAAGGAATTGTCTGGTCTGGGTGTCAAAGCTGTTGTTTGGTGAATCTTGTCTTGAGGTGGACTTTTGGGGGTTGTTTTGGTGAATCTTCGTCCATCAGCTGTATGTAGGGTTTGATGTTTTTCGCTGGAATCCACCAAGTTCCTTTACCTGTAGAGACACAAGCATATCCCCTCCTCCAGGAAATTAATGAAAATGGCCCTAGGATCTGGTTCGTTTCAAGGTCTTTTATCAGTACTGGTGGCTTTTCTTTTAATTGAGCCTGAGGTGTTTGAAAAATGTTGGATGACAGGAGGGTTGGGCTCCATAAACAAATTATTAAAAAAATTAAATACATATAGTGCCTTGCTTAGTCTCTGTGTGGTGGACAGGGTCTCTACTCCCCCTTTCTGTTTATCTAAAAAATCTTTTAGAGACCTGTGGGCCCTTTCAATGATTGCTTGGCCTGTGGAGGAGTGAGGAGTACCAGTGATGTGGGTAATTACCCACTGATTGAAAAAGTCTTGCATCTTTTGAGAGATGTATGCTGGCCTATTGTCAGTTTTTATTTCCTAGGGGATACCCATGGCTGCAAATGCTTGGGGAAAATGTTTGATTGCATCTGCATTTTTTTCTCCCATGTGTGCTGAAGCGAAGATGGCACCCAATTGATGGCGCCAAGAAGTTTTTGCATGTCATGCAAGGTCTGAGGATTCTCATTGAGTTGTAAGGCTTGCGGCTATATAGTCTGTGATGAGATCTGGTATCCTAAATACCTCCATGGGGCACACCTTTGTACATTTTCTTCTGAGATGGTTAATTCTGCCTTCTGAATGGCTTCAACAGTGTCCAACAATGCTGCATCTAATGTTGAGGTGTCTTTGGCAGCAAGAAGAATGTTGTCCGTGTAGTGATAGATGACAACCTGTGGATGAACTTCACGGACTGGTGTTAAAACTTTAGCTACAAATAATTGGCATATAGTGGGACTGGTTTTCATGCCCTGAGGAAGCACAGTCCAATGGTATCTCCTAAGACGAGCTTGTCTATTGATGGATGGAACAGAAAAGGCAAAACAAGGAGCATCTTCTGGATGCAGAGGTATGTCAAAGAAACAGTCTTTTAGGTCAGTGGAGGTCAAATGCCAATCTTTGGGGATCATGGCTGGTAAACGGAGACCTGGTTGGAGAGCACCCATGTCCTCCATAACCTCGTTGATCTTCCTGAGGTCATGTAGGAGTTGCCACCTGTTGTTATTCTTTTTGATGACAAAGATGGGGGTATTCCAGGGACTGGTGGTAGGTGTTATGTGTCCCTTTTCAAGTTGTTATGCTACTAGAGAGTTTAGCACAGCCAATTTCTCTTCGGGGAGGGGCCAATGATCCGCCCATATGGGGTCATTGGTTTTCCAAGTTAATTTGAGAGTGCTGTACTGCTCAATGGCCCAAATCAAAAATACATCTCTAGACGGATCCCCCATTGCATCTTCCCCATAAAACCATGGGGGCATTTGCTTTTGTCCTTACTACGAACGATCTTGTTGTGGCAATACAGTCTTCAGGTCATTTAAACTTGATCAGTTCCACACTTCGGAGACTGTCATTGTCACTTCTGATCCCAGACAATGTTCCTGCAGCATCTGTAAGGGCCCAGTTAGGAGGCCACTTGGAGCGCAAGATGACCGTCCCATCCGTGCCTGTGTCCACAAGTCCTGTTAAAGTAGTCTTTTCATTGTTGAGTTCTAAAGTGCAGGTGATTTTTGGTCGATCGTGGCTGATTACCTGTGTCTACATTACTTCTGAGATGTTATCAGCGTCCTGTTTGGGGAGCAGTATGGCCTGTGCAATGATCAGTCCTTGGGGTATAAAACAGGATGGGTTGGGAGATATCGCTAGCACTGTGATCTCCTGCTGTGAGGTTACTGATAGTACAGATGGTAGTACAAAGAATCCTTCAGTCCTTGATCAGTAGTTTCCCAAAATCAATAGTTCACGGGGCTGGTCTTCAGGCCCAAGCTGTCCTGTTGATAAGGCGTGGGTAAAACAGTCAGTTAATGTGACAGATTGTGAACTTACCTGTGGGGCTGACAGTTCTGTGTCTCTGAAACTTCATAGCTGAAGGCCTGTCAGGATCTTTTCTTCCCAAGGGAAAGCTTCTCACTTTCCCAAGATAAATCCTGTAAACAAACTCTCCAAGCAATATTCTTTCTCAAAACAGCAAGTGGTGTTTTTCATCCATGTTTTTCATAACAGAATACATTGTTTCTCTTACTTAGTCAATGGTAATAGAGAAGGTGTTGTTCCTATTCACCAATCACTTTTTACTTAGCGAAGTACCTTATATAAGGTGTTCCATTTGTTAATAAAAAAATCTTTTTTTAGCCTTCTGATGAACTGCAATTAGAATCTGTGTGTTTCTGTTCATAAACAACAGCGACACTTACCAACTCCAATTTGGCCCCTGGTGGTAAGGCGGTTGGTAATTGGGAGATGAAGTGCTGGAGGTCAGTGCCACGTGGTTGCTGATGAATGCCTGGGCCACTTGATTCTCTGTGATGGTAGGTATCATCATCTTGGGCACTTGTGTAGTAGCACGAGGCTGCCTCATGCTCTGTTGGTAGTTTTTTTGGCTGTGGCCTGACGTAACTGTCTTTCAGGCAATTTTGCCCTCTACTGTGAGCCAGGTACCCTCCTCCCCCCTGTGGACAATCCTTTTTAAAATGTCCTTGCTGGCCGCATTGAAAGCATGTACTAAGGCCTTGTAGATGTCGTCGGGGCCCTTTAAAAGGGAATTGCATGGCCATTAGGGCTTCTGCAACTCCATGCCCGATGGCCTGGACTTGTACAGTGCCTACATGTTCTGTGGTCCTGAGGTGGTTGCAGGCCTCAATCATTTGCAAAAGAGTGGGCTTTGATTCTGATGTCATTGCATGCAACACCCTCTGGCATTCTGAATTGGAATTTGCTGCCCCCAATGATTTTAATAGCTCATTCCTGGTCTTATTGTCCTGGACTTGCTTCTCTAATGCTTGCTTAAGGCAGTCTATAAATTTCATGTAGAGTTCTCCAAGTTCCTGTCTAATATTAACATAGTCCAGGTTGGGGGTGTTGCCATCAGGCACTTAGACCAATGCCTTTTGTGCCATGTTTTTAATGTCTTCTAGCACCTGCCAGGGTATGTTTGCCGCCTGATCATCTGGCAAGCTGTGTTGTCCCTCACTGGCAAGATGGTTAATAGTTAATTCCACCCATGCCTCATCATTAGTGTACTCAGTAATCAATTGGTTTAATAGGCGTTCCCATCCCCCCTCCCACAGAGTGTATTCAGTTGGTGGCAACAGCATCATCATCAGGTATTTTAAATGGTGGGGGGTTAAAACATGCAGTAAATGTGGCCCTCACTAGTTTGCTAAAGTAGGGTGAATCCCTCCCATGGTGTCTCACTGCTTTACATAGTTCTTTAATCTCCCCCTAAGTCATAGGCTCATACCTGGGATTTGTCCCCCTTCTTTCATAGTGTACCAGGGCTATGAGGAATTTAGAAACCATCTGCCAGTCTCCACTCTGGACTGCATCTTTCCATATCTTATCCCAGGGAACTTCCGGAGCCGAGGACAGAACTGGGAAGTGTAAACCCTCTTCTGGGGAGGAAGGAGAACTTGAGGGAAGAACACTGGCATTAACAACAGGGTAGCAGCCAGACTTAATGTCTTGGACCATGGGGGTCTGGTTGCTGCCAGAGGATGAGGCAAAGGGCACTGCCATTTAGTTAGGAGATGGAGAGGAAGGGCCTTGATCTAAAATGGCTGACTTATGGGGTGGAGTTCCAGAGGCATGGCCCAGGGTAGAGGTGGAAATGGACTGAGTGATAATAGGGGTGTGACCCGCAGTCGAGGAGGATGAGTCTGAGGATTGACTTAGGGCACAAGAGGGTTGTGGAGGCGGGAAGTGGAGAAGCCAAGATGGCTGGAGGACAGTCAGGCTCCTGAGCCACATTGGGGCTCTTTCCATCTTGGGCCTCTGGGGCATGATACTCCAAGATGGCGTGGCCAGTGCCATCTTGGACCATTGCTGAAGATTCAGGAAAGTTAGAGTCCGGGGAAGGTTTTGGGTTAGAGGAGATCGATGGATCAATTTCTTGATGCACTGCTTGCTGGTGGAGGGTCTTAAGAATGGAATGGAAAACAGGGAGCATGCAGGGTGCAATGGGGTCCCTCTTGATTGAAAGATGGTACAGTTTAACTCCCACTTAGTCCCAAAATTTGATGTTACGAATCTCATTAGCAGAGGCATCAGGGAAATTTTTAGAAATCCACCTCACCAATGATTTTAATTCCTTTTTTGAAAATTCCTTATCCTGATCATTGAGCATTAATTTAAATTGTCCGTATACTCTCCTCTCTACTCTGTCGCCCTTGCTTTTGCATGTTTCGTCTAGCCTTCTGATGTTTTGAATTTCTGGAGCCAGATTTCACACACACATTTCTGTAAAGAACAATTGCTAACATTCCTTTCTAAAAAGGAAGTGAGAGTTGATGGACCTATGGGTTGACCAGTGTGGTCTCAGAGGAGGTCAATTGTTAGACCAATCAAGGGGACAGTGTGTGTAACCTGTATAAATCAGAGTTTTATAATAAACTTCCTCTTTTTCTTCTGCCTCGCTTGAAGAAAGGTGGGTGTGTGTGTGTGTGCATGCGTGTGTGTTCATTTGTGTCGTATTGCGACACTACTCTGGACATGTGACCAGTCCATGACCATTTTTTTCTCTCACCACCTTAGGGGGAACTGCCACCTGAATGCCTCAAATCAGCAATAGGACTTGGGCACAACTTTTACAGCACAGTGGCAAAATTGGCCATGGATGTCCTGCACTTCCCCAAACCCACCTGCTCTCTGCCGTCATCCTTGCCACTCTGGTCTAGGTCCCTCAATGTGGACGACAAATCCGTTGCCAGGCTGGCACAACCACAATCCCAGGGAGCGCTAGCCTACCTGTCAGGTATCCCCAGCTGACGTGACTGACACAGGGAGCCCTGAATGTCAGAGTCCCTGTTCAGGCGCCAGCTGTCGCAGTGAGGGTGGTTGCGACATATGTTAGGTTCCCTGATTTCAGGGTGAATGCGGCACTTAATAGAAGGAAGGAGTGGAAATGATGAAGTGCCCTGTCCTGGTTTAGGGCAAGTTTTGGGAGAAACTTCCCAAGGGGCCCCTTCAGAGAGCAAACCCCCACGGCCCCTCCCCCCCCAACCGGTCCGGGAAGGACTCCTCAGAGAGAAGTGGAAAGAAACCTGTTTATTTAACAGACAGAACACCCCACAACACACAAAATGAACAATAGTGGATCACCATTCTGACGAGATAACAAATTCAGAAAGTCTCTCTCTGGGGAGTGGTCGCTCTGTTGTTGATCTCTCTGGCGCTGGGCAGACTGCTGCAGGCCACAGAATGCAGACTCTCGGGGTTTCCCAGGTCTCAGTCTGGAGCAGGTTTGAATGATTCCAAGAAAGGAGAGAGGGAAAGAAAACAGTCTGGAGGAAACTCAGACTGTCTAGCTAAACTAACTAAAGAGCTAAGCAGAAGCAAGAGCAAGCAAGCAAGGCCAGCAAGCAAAAGCAAAAGCAGCCACAAAAGCAGCACTATATGTCTGTGTCTCTCCGACTATTATCAGCAAGCTGATAACAAAACCAAAATAAAACTTCTCTGAGCCTGTCTTGAAGAACATATCCAGCCTAAACAGAACAGATGACTGGGGATACAAACCTCACAACATCACCCCAGGACATGCCCCAAAACCAAAAGAACTTTAATGCAAAAGAAAACAGGGACAGTGCCCAGAAACCAAACACAGTATAAGGGTCCACTCCAAAGAGAAAAACAAGGGACAAGCAACAATATATACACTCAAAGGCAAGAAAGACAAGAGGCAAGTTGTAAACGTCCAGCTTTTTTTAAAGGACAATACTCAATTTTAACTACAAATCAGATGATAAACTGCAACATGACATGTGTCTGTGGAGCATCTGAACTATTTTTTTGTGTTTGAATTGGAAAGGAAGTGTATTTGCACTTGTGAATAAGGCAGGTCAGTGTGCTTTGGATGTCTTTGAATTTTCTAGGAAGTCAGTTTGAATTCTACTTCTTTGCTGACACAGGTTTTTATTTAGGATAATAAGAAAAAAGAAGAAAATACAAAGCAGTTAGTTGAAAACCTAGAAGAGGCAAACGACCAGCTAAGGCAAGTAAAAACAAATATACTATCCAATATTGTTAAAGGAAGTAGACTCAAATAGTTAGTTGTGTTCATATGCTGCTTTCTGTGATTTTTTTTTATTAATGTTTTTCTAGATTATATAGCTAAACAGAAACTATTCAGCATTGCTCTTGGCCAAGTACAAATTTTCTCAGATTAGAAATACTTATTGCTACAGGAACAATTTTTGCCATAATTTTGTATTACATAGAAAGAGCTGTCCTGTTTTGCATTAGACATCTTAGGTGTGAAGGAAATGAAAATAGACATTCAAGGTTATGGATTAAATGTGAAAAGGCAAAACTGTATAAGTGCTACTCTCTGCAGAAGTCTCTGTACTGTCAGTTCAATAGGCAACATGCCATGTTTCATAGCTCCATTACAATATTCCAGGTTAGGATGTATTTTTCTTAGGTTAGGTGGATCATCTTTTCCAACTTAAAAACATATAAACAATTCACATATTGACTTACTGGGAATGTTGCTTCATTTTAGGAACATTTTCATTGAGCAGCTTATGAAGTTCCCATCAACATTAGCAGCTCTTTTTAGAAAATGAATTATGGGTTTATTAGCAGTACTGAAAAGAAGTTAAAGGTAATAAGTAAATATTTACTAATGCTTGTTAATTTTACCCTTAGAAATGAACTGGAATCCTTGAAGGAGAAAATGGCAAAGATTGGTGAAGAGGTTAAAAGTAAACTGGATGAAAGAGAAGAAAACGTACGCCACATCATGTGTCATGAAAATATGTTACATGACCTGTAGAACAGAATCTAAATGTAAAGTGTTTGTTGGGATTTTTTTGAAAGCTCTGCCTGGGGGATGTGATCTCTGCCAGAGGCTTTCTTCATTCACAGCTGCTGTCAGTTTTGTCATTGTGTGTCCACATGCTGAGCCCGTTTATTTTAAAAGACAAGGACAATCACAGGGATGCTTACTCTTTTCTTGGAAGTTTAACATTAAAGATTTGTTTGATTTCAGGCAAACAGAGAACGTGCTTTTCTTTTTTTTTTATATACCCACTGAATGACGGATGGGATCTGGATTAGCTTTTTATATGTTAATGTGAATTTTAGCTTAAATAGATTCAAATATTTTTACTTTCTTTCTATAGTTTCCAAGCAACCTGGGTTTTTTAGCATTAGAATGGATTTCAAAATTTCATTGTAAAAGTCAAAGATTTACAATTGTAATTCCAAGTTATGAGTATTGAAAATGAAATTTCAAGAAAGGAAAAGCAGTTGAAGATTCTAGAAAATAATTGGAAAAAATAATTTTTTCATGGATTGTAGGGAACTTCATACAAGTGTATTTTTTAAATTGTGAAGATACTGTTTTTTTTTTTCCTTCTTCTTTCTTAACTCTACAACCACTAAGGAACTGGTTCACTGCTATTATTTAACATCTTGTAGTACTTTATCTCTAAAACTCTGATCATTCTAACACGTCAGCTTGTGTTTCAGTCTCACTGGAATAAACCAGACTAGTGCAAATGTGTGTTTGAGACTGTTAAGAGGAATCACTATCACAGGGAGCAATTTTTAGGACATACTAATTAATGTTTGAAATATCTCTTTCACATGCGTAATTTAAAGAAACAGGTGTAAAAGAAAACCAAATGCATTAAAGAGTTTCAGCAGAAGGTGTATAGAGATTTTAAGTCACAAATACATAAATACATGGTATTTTGGGGTGACTACAACATTTTTTGTCTGATGTAATATCTTCAGATACATCTATGTAATTTAAAAATTTTCCTTTCTTATCCTAACTCTGAGCAAATAAGAGTCATCTTTGGAATCACTTGATTTTTAAAATTATCCTTAATTTGAAAAAAGTAATTACAAAGATAATATCTTTAATAAACTTCTACTTTTTTCATTTAGTACATAATATTATTTATGTACTTGTAATAAGGACCTTAGTTGCCACTAGTAGAAAAGAATTCTGCACTAGCACAAATTGTAGTAACTTCACTGTAAAAATATATAACTTGCATTTTTTGTCATGACATCTTCACACCTTCTGTCAGCAGCATCTTAGTTTTAATTCCCATTTTGCACCTCATTTGTTATTCCTGTTGTTGCTTAGGAGGAGCCTTTCTTAAGGTCATAAAGAAACAGTATTATCACAATAATTAGTTGAGCATTCTTTTGTTTGGAAAATTGTTCAGGAACCTGAACTGCACAACAGAGTTATTTGCTTGATGAAAGCTGGAATTTTGAAGATTCTCACATTCTTGACACAGTTAAATCATTACATAATTCTATTAACTTATTAAGATACAGTGCGTGTTTTGTTTTATTTCAACAGAATAAGATGCTGAAAATTACTGCAGAAAGCAAGAAAAACAGTATTTATGAAGGGGAGGTAGGTTTACATAACATCATGTAGAAGATGAGCTGAGTGTTTTTAAGTCCCAGTGTAACAAAGGATAACACTTGCTAAATACATTCTGAACTGGTTTGTGGATCTGGGATACTGATTTTGCAGGAATAAGCCCATAGTTTTTAGAAAATGCTTCCATTTTTAATCATTGGGCACTGGCTATTGGACATTTAAAAGAGATGGACTTCACATCCCAATTGATTATGTTTCTAATTTTTTCCTTTCTTTTTTTTCTTTTGCTGATAGTGGACTGAACAGGGTTCAGTAACCCCATTGTAACAGAAAAGTATTTAAAAGAAGTACATATATTATTCACTTTAGGCTGTTCTTTATATGTGTTCTTCAGTGGTAATCCCTCTGATGGGAATATTGTGTCCAGATTTGTGTACTGCACTTGAAGAAAGAAGTGGACATTTTTGAGGATATTCATATGAGAAACATAAAAGGAAAAACTCTAATAAAAATGCACAGCTGTGAGGAAAATGTACCATAAAACCTGTGAAAATCTTATATAGATTTACAAGACAAGGAATAAAATCTCCAACTGTATTTGTTTTTTTTCTGAGGAATTCACAACATTTAGGGTGGCTACTGTCGTGGCTTGAATGACAGGTGTCTACTAAGGAAGGCAGGAGCCTCCCTTGGAATGGAGAATTTAAACCTCCTCCCTCTGAATTATTATAATTTTGAAATTAAGGAGCTCTCAGGCAAAGATATGGGAATAGGAATAACAGTTCTTTATTAGGGGAACTAAAATAAAAAATAAAACCAAAAACACATGCAGTATTACAAAAGCGAAAACAAACAAACAAACAAACCCCACTGACAGAGTCAGTATACAACTGCCCCATCTGTTTTTTTAACAGTTGGCCCACTTCTAGTAGAAAAAGCCCCCCCCCCCCCCCCCTAGTTTCAACAGATGGTGATAGAATACACAGTTTTGGTTACATTTTTCACTGCAACCCATGACAGCTACTTAGGGCTTTCCTGTTCGGCTGTTGCCATTATTTCTTTGAGTTTTTTCTAACTCACTTCAGGACAAAATTCAGTTCTTTATAAAAAAAAAGGTGAATATTTAAATAGGAAACACTTTAGTCATATACCTGAAAAGTAGCAGAATGTTTCTGCTCAAAAATAAGAGGTTAAAAAAATCATTAGCATATTAATTCCTAAACAAATAGCAGCAATTCTGCATTCTCAAAAGGTGAATAAATTGCAGTTAGAAATGGAAAATATGAACAAGCAACATAAGGAAGCAGTTGACATCTATCAAAAAGACATAGAAACAAGAAAAGTGGATGAAAATAAACTTCATGAAGAGGTGAGAGATATTAATTTTTACTGTAATTTAATTTTTTTTTAATTACAAATATTTTTATGAAGCTCTATTGGCCAGAGCCCTTGCTCTTACATTTCAGTCTTATCAACATAAATGGAACTTCTTGTGCATGCCTGTGAGTAAAGTTTAGTACATTAGGTGCTTAAGTTGAAGTATTTGAATATGTCTTTGAAAATAAAAACCCAGTTAAAAATTCTTTTTTTCAAGACACAGTTCGAAGAAATTCTACCCTTGGTAAAAAGTCAGCATAGCTACATTAGATTATAACTTCTCCCATATTAGTGTTTTTCTGCCCACACTTTTTTTTATGGTAATGCTAAGAAATGTTAGGGTAGAGTGCTTGAAATGGCCTTTTGGTTCGAAGTGAACTTGCCTGCCATGGATGTACCTTTAATCTGTATTTATTTGCCCATTTTAACAATCTGCATAAAAGATGTCAGATTTGAAAAAGGTTTTAAAAGTAAATGAAGACTAAGTGGGACTACATACTTTGCACCCACAGCAGGAAGAAGCAATGAAAATAAAGTTTTAAAAATATATATTGTTATGTTTATGAATTAAATGAAATTTATTACTAACAGGTAGAAAAGATGAGGTTGCTTTATGATGAAGCAACAATGACACAGAGAGAAACTGATATCCGATGTCAGCATAAGATTACTGAAATGGTGGCAGTTATGGAAAAGCACAAGGTAAGAGATTTTACTGATTGCTGTGACTTGTAATGTGTGATACCACATCAAAAACCTTTCAAAACCAGAAAAAGGCCTGAATCTGGGCAAAGGAAGCTGAACACATGCTTGACTTTTCATCATCTAAAGTCAAATCAATTTGAAGATTTTGAAAACATGCCTATGAGCAGATAATTTCCATTTATCTAAATTTCTAGGATTTTTAAATTTTATTTTTAATTCAGGCTTCCTTTGACACCATCTGAATGCAGTATTTTTCTGTATCAGTTGGGCCTCTTTCTCTGAGGAGATTACGTAGTGACTATCAGCAGTTTAGCTTGACACATTTTAGTTTACATTTCTCCTACTCTCTTTTGCAGTATGTTTAGCAGATACCATTAATAAAAATAGCACGTCTGGCACTTGTGTGCTGAACACATATTGCTGCATAGAAATAAATCACTCTCTGCCAGTCCACAAAATTATATTGCAACAAGCATTTTCTGTTCTACAGTTTGTGCAGACACATCAGTGTTTGTTCATGTTGCTTTCTCAATCTTCTGAAGATCCTGGTTTAAAAAAATGACGGGTGTTTTAAGACTGGATAGATCTATAATTGTAACATTTAGTCACATGTTTTGAGTTTGTTGTTGGTTTGATTTTTTTTAACACAGAACGAATATGATAAAATGGTTGAAGAAAAAGATGCAGAGTTAAAAATATAAAAAATTAAACATCTAAAGCAGTTATCATCAGAAAGAGCACTGATAAGGAGTACTTTTCAATGTTAAATAATTCAGTGGAGGGGCTGATGTTCTTGTGTTGTGGTTTGATATTGGCTAAGTGCCAGGCACTCAGGAAAAAAACACTCATTTTTCTCTTCTGTAGTTGAGCAGAGGAGGGGGAAGAAAAATTGAAGGGCTCATGAGTTGAGATAAGGATTAGGAGAAAAACACTTTAAGGGAAAAGCAGGTTCAAACTTAAATAGTACCAAGAAAATTTATTATTAATAGAATTAAAAGTGGGTAATGAGAATTAAAATAAACCTTTAAAACACCTTTTTTTCCAGTCCCTCCCTCTTTCCCACCAACAGTGAGTGCAGAGAGACAAAACATGATCTTTAGTCAGTTTGTCACTTCTAAAAATCTTGTTTCAGTTCTTTTAAGGAGTTTCTTTTTATTGCTGTGCTGTGGGGTCTTTCGCATGGGATACAGTTCTCTGTGAACTTTTCCAGTGTGGTTTTAATTTTTACCAGTAGTAGTCCCGCCCAACCTGCTGCAACATAAGTCCCTCCCCCCAGCAAACAGTCTTCCCACAACTGTTTTGTGTGGGTCATTAGTTGATGGTGTGTCATCTTTTAAGGGTGAGCTATTCTAGTTTGGAAGCAAGGGTCCTCTTTCTCTGTTTTCTCTCTGTTTGAGTTTCCCACTAGAGTACAGCTTTTTAGCACTCACTTGCTCCAGCATAAGTACCTTTTCTCACAGGCTTCGAGTGGATCTCCGCATTCCCCCATGAACGTCATGAATTACACGGAGACTGCTGTATTCTAGTCCTCACTACGGCTTGCTGAAGAATCTCATCTCTGACGTTTGGAGCACTTCTTTTCCTTCCTTCCCCTCACTGACTTGAGTGTTGCCATGTTGTTCTTTTCATGTATTTTCACTTCTTCCTTTTCTCTGATTCGGGAGAAAATTGCTGTCTTCAGGTTCATTTGTTCTCAATGTGAAAAACGAAGTATATGCTTCTTATTTTTTTACAAGTTGAATAAGGGATAAAAGAAGGGACAAAATACCCAGTGCTAGGATGTCTTTGGCGATTAGCCAGAGAGCACACCAGTAGATTAAGAAATTGTTATGCTTATACTGTTACTTTACTGAGGTACATGCATATTCATGTGCTTCATACATTATTCAAACATTCTTGTAAACTTTTGAACTTCCAGAAACTGTCTTGTTTGGTTTTAACTGATTTATTAAAATATGAATATCGATCTAATATTGATACCGAACTGTGATGGACAAAAGACTCTCTAACAGTTAAGTTAGAAAGTGTATGTTTATTGACGGCCGGGCAGCTGCGTGGGATAGCTCTCCAATATGCACTGCAAAAATCACAGGTAATTACAAAGCCTTTTATCCACAAAAATGTTGAATACACAAAATACAAATGTATATTCATACCCCTGTCACCTCCTCTTCTCTGCTTTGTATGCTAATTGACAAAAAGGCTATTAAGCATGCGTAGTTTGTTCTCTGAAATGAGTTGGGGGTCTTATGTGGGCAGTGGTCACCAAAAGGAGGAAGTAAAACTAGTCTTCCTCGTTCTAAACTTTCAACCTTTGATGGTTATGTGATAAATGACTCCTTGGAGTTTCCTGTTCCCAACACTGTTTCTACAGATAGAGGGTCTGCAATCATCTTGTGTTTTTGGGGTCTATTGATCAATTTCCTTGTTTTTTCTTACAAGCCCAGATTACACAAACATAAACTTGACAGACAATGAGTTGTTAGATCCGGGATAGCTTATCTCAAATCCGGTCTCTCTCTTAACCATCCTCTGAATTTTAACTGATTTCAGCAAAGCTTATTTTTCCCAGCTAAGTCAGTAATATCTTCAAAATTAGTGTCTCATAGCTAAGCAGGCAAAGTACATTATGATCTGTGCTGAGATGGTGGCAGCCGCATGGCCCCGGCTTCATGGCCCTTGCAGCTGCTTGCAGTGCTGGGAAGTCCCCGGCAGCGGCACCTCTCTACTCCTCGGAAGAAGTAGAAAAAGTGTGCACTTTTTTTTCTTTCTTAAATATGCCATCACAGAGGTGTTGCCAACTTTTTAATTGGGCCAGCAACATGACCATTGTCAGAGGCTTCAGAAATTTGCTCTGCTGGACATATAGAAGCTTCGAACAGCTTTCTCTCTCAGAAGCCTCTTCTGTGGCTTCCTCCGTCCCCACTGAGAGCCAAAGTGTGTTAAACCAACACACTTTGAAGTGTAATATAATTATAAATGCCATATTTTACTTCTTCCTATTAAATACTTGGGGAGGGGTTAAATGTCTACTTTAGTGAGACTGAACAGCAAAAATCAGCCCACTAATTTGTTTGGTTTTATTTTCTTTCAGGTCTTATTCTGGGCACTAAAAACTTCAAATGTTTCTAAAAATAAACTGGAGTAGCAGTGTGCTTGTGTCTACTCTTCAAAATAGTGTGCCATGTTCTGACTTCCCAGTTTGAATTGTAACTTTTGTTTTAAATAGTTAGATTCTACCGTTTCAGTCCTGCTCTCCTGTTAAAAATGAGGAGCTTGACTCAGCCAATATATCAAGCAGTAATTCAATTTATTAATTAATATGGTAAAATATGAGTAAAACAGCACTGGGTACAGTGGTAGGAGTTTTCCCCTCTGTAAAATATGTGTACATGATTCGTGTTTGATAAATGTCAGCTCTGTTGAGGCAGATATACAAGGTAGCTAGACTTACCATAGATAAGTCCAGCTGCAATGATAATAAATAAAGACAGAGACAGGATGGAACAGGATGTGATTATTTGTATAAGATTAGCTGCTTTTTCTTGCTTGCTTGATGCTTTAGTAATGTACGCTTCTCCTAAGGAAAAGTGGAATGCAAGGTCATTGAAGAAGATAAGTCCCTTCCATCCAGAGACCCCCCAAAAGGGGAAGAAGACCCCCAACAACAGCAGAGAGTCTGCACAGTAAAATCTTGAAGATGAGAAAGTGAAGAAACAAAACTGGCAGGGAACTGAAGGGAAGCGAGACCTGCAACAGTGTAAAAGCAAGACAAACTGCGAATGTAATTTGCGAGCCTTGTTAGAGCGCAGTCTCTAATGGCTGCCCAGCACTGCTTGCTTGCCATTCTCATTAAAATTTATTAATTGTAAATTGTCTCTGTTCATTTATAGCACCCTTCAACTGCTCACTGATTGCTGAGGCCTGTTGGTATTTATATGTATATCCATAAGCTTTCTCAGCAGTTTCTAATTCCAGTTTTTAACGTCACAATTCTATACCTCAGGATGTTAATCAATGATAGTGATAGCTGGTTTCTTTTCAATTTCTTTACTCCATTTTGATCCATTCCTCCCAGGATGTACATCCCGGGATGTGTACTCCAAGTGGTGGGGTCCAGCTTCCATATATGGAGTCCAGCTTCTATTTTCTAGGACCATTAATCTATAATAGTGGTGTCCAGCTTCCCTTTTCAAAACCATTAGTCAGCAAGTTGATGTCCATCTTCCTTTCTCAGGCTGTTTTTTCTCACCGTTTTGTTAGGAATTTGAGATAGGGTCACTTCCTTCTTTTGTTCAAACCTTTTATACATTCTAAAGCTACAGTTTTAAAAATCCTTAATACAAAGCCATATTATAAAACTGTAATTCTAAAGTTCTTAATACAAAACAGCTTAAGGCTTAATTACAAGCAGAAAGTTCTTGTCAAAAAGCAACATCTAAAGTTATAATTCAAATATTCTTACTGCAAAACAACTTAAGATCTATAATAGTTAATTGTGAACAAAGGATTAGCTCAAAGGCCTTTTTCCATGCTTTGTTTTCCTCATTTGTTTATTGTAACTCATCTTTATAACTGTCCCATGGCTGTGTTCCAGACATTTCACAATTGCAATTACACAGGTTACCTTTATTTACCTGACACAAAACATAACTTTGTATTTCACATCTCCCAAGTGTTTTAAGGTCTTACCTTGACCACTTCTAGTCAAGTTACTGTTTCTTATAGTACTTGAATCTTTTTTCAAGGTAAAACAAAGCTTCAAGTATAGGGTTGAAAAACAAATACAATGACCTTTTGTATCTAATGAATATCCGTATTAATTACTGTCTCACTCTGGACTGTTTTGTTTCTTCTGGGTTGTGCATAGTTAACCCTATGCTTTATTTAATTGTTTTTAGGAAAATGAGCTGTCATGTTTGAAAAGTGAACTGTTGTCCCTTAAGGAACAACTGAAATCATAAATTGAAGAAAAGGTGGGTTTTTTTACTAACTGAGCAGTGTGGATGAGTGGTGTGGCCTGGGCTTGTGCTCCGGGAGAAGTTGTATGAGAAATGAAACTGAATAGAAAAATAATGACTTTTGAATGTTGCGGTTATACTAAATGTGGTCATATATTTGTGTGAACTTTGTAAAAGTATATGATTGTAGACTCTGTTCTGTAATTACACCAAGAAGATTTTTTAACAACTGAATTCAAATAAAATATTTACTTTTTATCACATAATTCTTTTTTAGGAGAATCTTGTAAAAGAGCACTCTTGAAATATGGTTCCTGAAAGTGAAAAGAAACACAAGGAAACTTTAACTTTTTAATTAGTTTTAGAATTTGGTAGTATTTGTAGAATCTAATTGAAGTGCCATGATAATTCATTTGCCTCGAACAAAAGACATTGGAATGTTTTTAACTTAAAATTTCTTTAATTATAAAAAATACAAACTTATGTTCCTGAGACTCATAAACCTTGTTTAGATATAGACAGTGAAGCTATTAATGTAAAAATTAGAAAGTCTCCAAATTACATTCCTATGGAAGTCAGCACGTTGGGAAAGAACAAAATGTCTCCTTCCATACCTGCAGAAAGCCACTTGGGCAGTCCAGCATTGACATTTTGTAATTCCTGACAGCGAATTTTTCTTGTTGCATTTTTCTGACTGTATTCTTACTTCTCTGTAGATGCTTATTTATTTTTTTCCTGGGATAAGCAAGGGGATCCTGGGAGGGGGATCCTGCAGGGGCCACAACTGGGCCAGCTGACCCAAAATAGCCAAAGGGATATTCCATGCCATATGACATCAACTCAGATATATAAGCTAAGGGAGAGAGGAAGAAGGGAGGGGCATTCATGAGTTTTCAGTGTTCATCTTCTGGAGGAACTGTTACACGTGCTGAAGCCCTACTTCCCAGGACATGTCTGAACATTGCTGCTGATGGGAAGTAGAGACTGACATTTTTCTCTTTAGCTGTTGTGCATGAGGATCTCCACTTTTGGGGGTTGGATTTCTTTCTTATAGAATTATTTCTCAGAAGTTGCTAACAAACTAATTACTGGATACTTATGGGTACTTGAAAAAGATAAAAGAAGTGGCTGAAGTTGGGGAGAGTGTGGCACTGGGCTACACTTTTCTCTGGGGAGTTTTTCTCTCCGGGGGACAGAGATATCACAGGATTTGGAGGCAGGAAAAGGATGGGGCTGGGTCAGCTGCTGGTTCACTTCCTAGCATCAGTGAGACTGGTCTGTCCCCTTACTGCAAGGAGAAGTCATCTGTTTGTATGGCCTGGGGGAATTCTGAACCTCATATCTGCCTGCCCTGCTGGGAGCTGGGCCACCACTGGCCCCGCTCCCACTGTTCCTTCGCTTTTGCTCTGAATTTTCTCCACGCTGTGTCCTGCACCCTGTGCCTGCTGGGGCATTTCCACAGCTCCAACTACCACCGCTGAGCTTCTGATACATCTCGTCCAGCACCCCGGGACTTTTGCTCACTCTGGCCACCTGTGATGGTAACTGCACCAAAGGGGAAAGGTGCCAGCGGTGGAGAAAACTGTGACTGTTTCCCTGATTTTGTTTGCTGTTAATGACATAGTTATTGTTATTTTGTTTGCCTTGTTATACACACTAGTAAAGAACTGTTATTCCTATCCTCATATCTTTGCCTCAGAGCTCCTTAATTTCGAAATTATAACAATTCAGAGAGAGGAGGTTTGCATTTGCCATTCCAAGAGAGGCTCCTGCTTTCCCTAGCAGACACCTGTCTTCCAAACTAAGAGAGATTTTGGTGCCCAGTATGGGGCCCAAGGGCATCAAAAGAAAAAGGGTGAGAAAGAAACAACAGTAGCCTAATTTTTTGTGTGCTGAATTTAAGAACTTTGTAAGGTGGAACCATGTTGTCTAGAGTACCCTGGTTTGGATGGCACATGATCACAGCCATATTTCTCCCATTTGCAGCCCCTTATCTAAACATGGGTCCCATAACTAAATCTGGCTGTTATCCAGTTTATTTTGTGGATTGATAAGGTGGGGAATTAATGGATTTTTAACTTCCTCTGGAAGGCGGGCACACGGATTCAGAGCTATCCCACACTAACAGGATGCTTTTTGGGTTACTTAAATAATGATACCTATTGTGAGGAAGTGACAGCAGTGGAAATTTTCTCCCAACCCTTCACATGGCTCTTTGGGTCTACCCCACCAGTTTTCAAAGGGTTCAAATATTCTCTAAATGCTAATGATATCATACAGTGTTTAGTGTTGCTGATAGGCCTGTTCTATTTAGCATTCAGAGATAAGGGGAGATTGACCTGGATAACCATCCTGATACCTACCCCAGAGAACAGGGAATTTTCCTCAGAGCTGGACACTGCCCTAGAGACAAGGGATGCTTCTACAGAGCCTGACACTGCCCTGGGGATTAAGGATGCTGCCACACCTCATGACCCTGTCCCACAGCCCACCTCAGAAATGAACCACCCAGATTGAGTGGGGGTTCTGGTGAAGGAGATAGGCCAGATGCTGAAGAATACACCTCCCCCGCTGGTGGGAAACACTCCCTCTGCCCCGAAGAGAGAGAGTCTGATGGTGCAGCAGTGAAACCTACAGACGTTACAACTGTCCAGGTTCCAGCTGAACTGCAAGGGCAGTCACAGCCAGCTGCAGTCACCCCTGTGGAAACTAAGAAGTCTAAGATGAAATCAGAGCACCCAGTTAATAAGAATAAGAAAGGAGGGCCCTCACAACTTTCAGGGGAGCCAGAGGTTGAGATCATCACTGAGTCCCTGTTGTATGAAAGTCTTCATAACCTGAGAAAGGACATTGTGCAGTGGAGGCGTGAGGCTTATACAACCTGGTTACTCCAGGTCTGGGGCCTTATTGGTACAGGCGTGCAACTGCATGGTGGTGAAGCAAGGAATTTGGGACCCTTGACCCAAGATTCAGGTGTGGATCAGAAGTAAGGGCCCCTTTCCCTCTGGGAGCAGATTTTAATGAGTGTAAGAGAGAGGTTTGTCCACAGAGAGAGAATGCAGAAGCACCATCATAAAATGCGCTGGAAGACCCTTGAGGAAGGGATCCAACAGCTGAGAGAAGTGGCAGTGCTGGAGGTACTCTTTGGGAGGGGTAGACAGCCTGATAATGACCCCGACAAAGTCAGGTGTACAGGGCAGATGTTGTGGAATCTGGCAAATCTAGAGCCATCTCAACACACCACCTTCATTGCAACGAATAATGCCGATAACAACCGAGAGACAGTGGTTTCTGTCACCAACAAGCTTAGAAATTATGAGAGTATGGTCAATGGCCCAATGCAGGCTCACGTTTCTTCCCATGGTTAAGGAACTTAAATAGAATGAGTCAAAGGGTTAAAAGATTTAGGGATTAGAAATGTAGCCAGCAAAGATGTAAGCAATATGTCAAATAGCAGGGCCTAGCATAATAATAATAAGATCAAAGAAGAAACTAAGGGTTTAATTATTAATATATAAGTATAGAGCAAGACAGTCCATCATGTATCTGACACTTAGCATTGTAAGAAATCAGAAAACCAAGACTTTTGATACTGGGAGCCAAGAAAAAGAACCTGGACCATTATCAAGGGGTCACAAACACCTGGCAACAGGACAAATCTGTGAGGAAGACAACTTTGTTTCGTCCCACAGACCAGTAACCCAATTCAAAAGGACCACTGCCTCAATTAAAAAGAGGACTGCGCAGTCACCTAGGACATCCAACTGATTTTAATACAAGGCAAAGATAGGTAATGCATATGTATAGACATGTTAGGTAATTTTATGAATATGTATGATTTTTAGAAATATGTGGAAAACTGATGCTTTGTGAATCTAACACATGTCTGTAGGACGCAAGTCCTCTGTGCTCCAGTACTGAATAAACATACAGATCTTTCAATTTCAAATTAGTTGAAAGGTATTTTGTCTGTCTGGCACACCTTCAATGCTTCAAGAAGTTTAAAGAAGAGATGAGGGAGATGAGGGAGGAGATGAGGAAGATCAATACAGCACCAGTGGGAGTCACAGGCCCCAAAGTCAAAGCCCGACTTCCCCCAGCCAGAGAGAGAGGCTACACCCCACAAGATGACCTGTGGTTCTTTTTGCATGACAATGGGAAAGACATGGGAAAGTGGGATGGGAAACCCGCTTCTGTCCTGGCAGCACGGGTGCATCAACTGAGGGAGAGAAATAACAACTAAGGGAATTCCACTAAAGTGAAAGTAGCCACAGCCTCCCATGACCGAGCTGCCAGGTATTACAGAAGGGAGGATGATTTGTCAGACCCCCTTGAAGGAACCTCTACTATATATGCCCAGGAAGGATATAATAACCAGGTTAGAGGGGCCCTGCCTCTAGCCAGGAAGAGGCATGAGAAAACCGGATCTTTTGGATGGTGTGGATCAGCTGGCCTGGCACATCAGAGCCACAAAAATATGAAGCGTTGGTTGATACTGGTGCGCAGTGCACCAGGAAGAGGAAGTTTATTATAAAACTGATTTATATAGGTTACACACACTG
>JAGMWU010000027.1:15711312-15736595 GCA_018697195.1 Certhia americana
CAGTGTGTGTAACCTATATAAATCAGTTTTATAATAAACTTCCTCTTTTGCTTCTGCCTTGCTTGAAGAAAGATGTTGTGTGTGTGTCTCTTCGTTCGTGTCGAATTGTAACACCAAACTAAGACTCCATCAGAATGTGCCAGGTCTAATCCATCAGTTCCAGCTAACACGGAGTCAAGCTCAAGCCATTGTAGTTACCTGTCCCAGTTGCCAGCTCCAGGCCATGCCATCATTAGGCATGGGGGTTAACCTCTGAGGCCTTGCGAGCTGCGAAGTGTGGCAAACAGACATTACACGCCTTCCTAGTTTCAATCGCCTTAAATATGTGCATGTAAGCATTGACACATATTCAGTTGCCGTTTATGCCTCTGGCCACGAAGGGGAAAAGGGTGTGCATGCCAAACAGCAGCTAGTGCAAGCCTTTCCAGTGCTGGGGATCCCTAGGGAAATCAAAACTGACAATGGCCCAGCGTATGCATTCAAGGAGTTCCTGGAGTTTGTCCAGCATTAGGGAGTGGAACATAAAAAAGGCATCCTCCACTCCCCCACAGGTCAAGCTTTAATTGAGCATGCCCATCAGACACTTAAACAAGTCTTGGCTAGGCAGAGCAGTTCAACAGTGTGGATGTCACAACAGAAGCTCTGCAAAGCCATGCTTACAATTAATTTTCTAAACTGTTCATTTGAAAATATGAGTCCTTTGGTAGTACGTCACTTCCACAGCAATAATCAGTTTAAGTTATTGCAGCGTCCACCAGTCCTAATTAAGGGCCCAGAAACTTGGGAAACCAAAGGTCCTTTTGAGCTCATTAAATGGAGGGCGAAGCTATGCATGCTTATTCAGCCCCGCAGGCCTGCATTGGATACCCCAAAAGTGAGCAAAACCTTTTGTCCCCAAAAATCCAGCACCAGTAAAAGGGGATGAAAAACAAGTGGCTGTTGCTTCAAAAAGAAGATGCCACCGTAAGGAGGAGAGAAAACCTTCCTGAAAGAACTCTAGTTACAGGCGGGGGATTGTGCCTTGAACTGACATGCTGAGCAGAACTCTGCTAGTCAGGGAAAAATGTAATAGATAAGAAAAAATAAAGAACCTTGGAAAACAGAAGAGATGACTTGCAACTATTTCTTCGATCACCGGGCTGGGGAAAAAAGACTTTCTGCATCTCGGGAATCATCAAACCATTCAAAAACCCAAGATCCACCAATCAACAAGAAGGAAACACAGGCTTTCCTAGATGCCATAGGCTTTTGGAGAATGCACATTCCAGAATACAGCCAGATCATGAGCCGTCTTTACCTGGTTACCTGCAGGAAGAACACTTTCCAGTGGGGCCTTGAACAGCGACAAGCCTTCACCCAGATCAAGCTGGAGGTCACTCATGCAGTAGCCCTTGGCCCTGTCAGGACAGGAGCAGATGTAAAGAACTTCCTCTACTCTGCAGCCGGGAGCCATGATCTGTCCTGGAGCCTTTGGCAGAAGGTGCCTGGTGAGACTTGAGGTCGACCACTAGTATTTTGGAGTCAATTTTTTTTTTGAGTCTTGCTTTTTTTAATTCATTTACCCATTGCATTAGAGTAGTGGTGGGTTTTCCATCCCATTTACTCATTTTTTCTCGACAATCACACAGGAAGAACCACAGTTTACCCTGTGGGGTGCGTTTTTCTCAATTTGGGGTATATTTGTGTTTGGTAACAGAACCTCTGATCTGTACTGGCAAGATTTGAAGAAGGTTGTCTTTAATTTTCTTTTTAAGTTAGTTTGTGATTTTTTTCATTTTATCTTTTGTTTCTGCATGCATTTTGACAGATGTGGTTTTACAGTTGAGATTTTTGCATATATTGGGTCATGCATGGCATTTGCATATGTTTGGAGCTTCTTTGCCGTATCAAGCATGGTCTCATTCTTGTCATCTCATTTCATTATTGTTAAAGCAGAAGCATATTTTGTGGCCTAAGTCATATGAGTTTTTGTTATATTATTGGTGTATATTTTATCATGTCTGGATTCTTTGACATTGTTAGGTCATTTGAGAAGACAATTTTTATTATTGCCATATTTTCAAGCATTGAATTCTTTGTTTTATGGTCTTTCATGGGTTTTTTTTGCGTATAGAGATTGTTTGCACATAGGTATTTTGCTTTTTACACTTTTCAAGAGCCGTATTCAAAGACTGAGAGGGTTAGGCCATCTTATTATTACTTGGATCATGTGACAGGGATCTTAAATGCTTTGCTTCAATACCATCTAGAATTGTAGTTTTGTCTGCAGCATCTTAAAGACGGACTAACCAATTATAGATTTATTAGATTGTTGAGTGCAATTGTTTTTAGGCCACAAAGGTCCTTCAGCGACAGAGACTCAATACTGACTTGATTTTGAGTAAGTTGTTGGCTTTGAGGGTTCTTCCTTTGCATCATCATTATTTATTGGGCGATTGGTTTTGCTTTTGTTTCTTTTTTGTGGTAGGAGATTAGGCTTGCTCTTTGGGTTGGCTGCTGGTTTAGGCTTCTTGTCTGGTTTAATTGCAGTCTGAGTAATTGGGGTGTCTGCTGCAGCTTGAGTGATTGGGGTGTCTGTTGATTTATCACCCTGCCCCTTTGCCTTTATCTGTTGCCCTACAGTACTTAGTAGAGTGCGATAAGCATATGCTAGGGTCCACCATATTGCAATGAGATTTTTTCATTAAAATTGTCATTGCACTTCTCTCAGCTATTTGTTCACTTCAGTTGGGTTCTGAAGTTGTTCAGTGGAGAAATTTCAGGTTATCAGGTTTTTAGGGTTTGGCCCATGTTCTCTCATTTCTCTCATCTCTTAGGATTTTTCACAGTTGGGTTAGGTGTCTTATTAGCCCCTTTGGACATCTTAGCCCTCATTCTAGACAAATTGCAGACTGTGTAGAGGAAGCTTACTAGATAAAATACCAGGAAAATGGTGTCTTTAATATTCAGGGGAAAGTGAACATTTTTAAAAAGTGATGTACTAGATTTAAAGGAGAAGGAGATGAAAGGTTGGGAAACCTCATCTCCTGCTCTTTCTTTAACAAATTGTGTGCAGTTATTAATAAACTCCTAAAATAAGTTATTGAAACTAGGACAGAGATTAGTGCAGGGAAACAATAGACCATACACATTTTGAACCGCTTCTAATAACTCAGTTAACTTTCTATAAACTATTATTACTGAGCATAGCAAAACAGCAATCCTAATCCATGCTCTTCTGTAAAAGCCATGTGTCAGAGACAACATTTGAGTTATTTGTGGATAGGCAAATAGGCTCAGAGACTAGAAAGCATTATCATCTCAAATAGCCTTAGGGACTAGAGAGACATTAGTACTTTACATCAGAGAGATATTAGTAACTCAAGCAACATGGTGGCTATATATTGTTTTATTCTAATACAGAGTAATTAAAACTAAAATGCAACTAGTATAGCTTTTTAAACTTTTTTTAGCCCCACCTTAGGTGCTAAAATATTTTTTCTGATTTGAGACAAATATAGGAGGAAACATCCTGAAAGGGTGTCTCTTCTAATGAAGAGTAGGTTTTAGAAACCCCTCCCCCATGGGTTTGAAAGGAAATCCTTTGGAGAAACTGCAAAAAACTTTATTTGACAAGCAGAGTACTAACAAGCATGGGAAAAAAAGAATAATGCTAAATAATAAAACCTCACACTACAAGAAAAGTTGGTAAATCAGAGTCCTTTCTGTGGGTGTGTCTCTCTCTCTCTCCAGCGCTGGGACACAGCATGGGCCCTCTGGGCCATGATGTGAGCAGGGGCCCCTGGCAATCGTGTTCCAGACCAGAGAAGATCTGAACAGTTCTAGAAGAAGAAGCCACAGTCCTGGGAAAACTTTTGCTTCAGCTCACAGATGAGAAATTACCTGAAAAAGCACAGATATCTCCCTTCTGTCCACGCCGCAGACAACATGGGACACTGCAGTTTCAGCAAATTTGGGGGAGGATATACGAAAACTTCGTCGAAAGCATTCTATCACTTCTCCCCTCCCTTTGCTCATAAAGCCATAGGACTCATATCTGGTGTAAAGCAGATGGTAGGGGATACAATGCAGCATCATAAAGACACCCTAGGACATGCAGAAAGGAGGAAAGTAACTTGGAGATTTTGGAAGCACAAAGACAATTTCTTGCCCTTTGATGTTATGATAAAGCATAAGAGAGGAAAAAAATTAGGAAAATTCAGTTCTATTAATTTAAACAATTGCATTGCTCAACCAACAAATAGTAACAGGCCAGGTTTATACACAGCTTTAAACTTTTGAAGGTGTTTTAAATGAACACTTGGAAATATAATCATATAATTTTATTATATTGAAAGACTAGATGGAGTTGAGGGATCATGAAGGTGAGAGTATGAGTATCTAATTATTATATATTGCAATAAAAGTATGGTTTTAATTTCACTCACAGCCTTACATCTGCTCTATCTGGAGGTACTTTAATTTGGTGAGAGTGGAACCTGCTCCAGGAGTGCTTACTCCTCTTCTTTGTTTGTATTTGATCTTGGATGTTCTTATTTGACAAAATCTTTGCTTAAACTTGAGGTTTTAGCTTTACTCTTAACTCCTTTTTTGACATGTAGTAAAATGTGTTCTAGATTGACTTTATAAAATTGAGTAGCATACTTCTGCTATAGACATAAGCAAGCATCTGTAGACTGCAAATACTGATTTTGTTAGCAAGTGGAGCACTTAACATTTCCTTGAGCTGCTCTCTACTTCTATTTTCATATGATAAACCCAGAATATATTCTTCAAGGTCTACATTTGTGGAGGCACCTTTCATTCACTTGCAGTTAACATCACTGAAAAACCAGTTTGCCATATTCACCTTATCTTGTGTGACCTCAAGGGGCAACTTCAGAAAATGAGAGTGTCTTTGGAGTTCTGTGGCACATCTGGCAGCCTGTGCAGGTCCTTCAGGTACTCCAGTGTCTGAAACAGTGCTTGGAACATGCATGGAAGTGTTTCTGGTGTCCTTTTGAACCTGTGGATACAGTGGTTCTGTCAGTGTCGTGACTCCTAGCATTACTTTCTATTTTCTGGTACACAGAATTGCAATTTCCGGTGTGCGGGAGCTTGGGACATCTGAACAATGAACCAGTGCAATTATGCAGAAGCCGCTTTATTGTTTACATTATGTTCTAGTTATACATTCTGAAACTACTGCATATGTGATCACGCATTACTTGATTGGTGCCTCTATCTTGTCCACACAACTTGCACGTACTTTTCAGGGAATATGATTGGTCACTGTTAAAGTGTGTTGGGGGGAGCCAAAATATTTAAAGCTATATTTGTCCTAAAAATTATTTATTGGATAAAAGCATCAGTCTATTAAGACAGCAATCTGAAGGGAGAGGCCCTCAGGACTTACAAGAATTCCTCTAGGCCTCTGGTGTAGCAAAACTCAGCTGGCAAAGGAAGGCGATTCAGTGGGACGGTCTGGGGAACTACTGGAGTTCCTCAGAGCCTCACAGGCCAGGCTTTTGAGCTGCAGGCAGGGATGGTGTTGCCTTTCCGGCCCAGAGCTTCGGGCAGAGGAATGCCCTAGATGGCTGAAGCTCAGGGCAGCTGGAGCCTGGCAGCTGGGGCCTTGGAGTTGGGGCAAGGACCCCGAGGCCTTCTTTCTTTCTTTCTTCTTTCTTCTGTCTTCTTTCTTCTTCTCTTGTGAGCAAAGCAAAGCAAAGCAGAGCAGTAGCAATGGGGTAAGGTAAGATGAGGGAAAGGAATAATGATGCTGAAACTCCTCTCCTGAAGTATTCTTATGCATGCAAAGTACAGTGTCAGATCATACACATTTCTGCAAAATTTTACATGAATTGTTCTAAGTACGTGAATAACTCTATCTACATATGTGAATTATTTTATCTGTGTAGGTGAATTTTTCTATCTATATACGTAAGTTTTTCTGTTTATGTGCATGTCTAACTTGTTTTTGTTCTAAATTCTATCTAAAAAATACAAAACCATTTTTTACTGTGCTTTAGTTATGTCTATAAAATAGTAAACTCTTAGTTGGTATTAGTTCTATGCTTCAACTCAGAGAATTAATATCTATTACTATGAAATGCACTAGAAAGGCACTTAGGCACTTAGAAAGCATAAAGGCTTGTTCTTACTTAAACCTATTTCTAACTTATTTACTTAATACTGCAACTTATATTTACTTATGTGGATTAATATATCTTAGTTTCTCTAAAGGCTTTAACTCAAATCTTACATTTCCCTCACTCTCTGAAGAATTCAGAGAGAGACTAACTTCTTGATTCCAAACAGGTTGCAGTCCAGTGCTTCACAGCCCTCCTTTATCTAGTTCTTGCAGTCTTGGTATTCTGTTTTTCAGCCTCTTTCCCAATTTGGCACAATTTATGTTTCAGTAACCTTGACGAATTCCAGAGGTTCTGATAAGCATACCTAAAACCAATTTGGCTGGGGCACACTTGGGTCTAAGCTATTCAGATATATTGCAACAATTCCCCCTTCTTCTTGCACCAGCCAAACTGTTTTCACTGTATTTTCTACCAAGTGGGTCACCAATTTTATTATGCGTGGAATAATACAAAGCAGTATAATAATGACTAATAGTAACAACAAAGCTCCTTTCATATCATTCAACCATACAGTTATTCCCCAACCTTTAAACTATTCATCCAAGCCCCAGTCATTCACAGTCAACTTCTTCATGTTATCTTGTAATTGTTTGAGTTTCTTGTGAATGGATGCAGAATGGTGAGAGAGATTCATACCACATCCTTTCAAACTCGTGCACCAATAATAAAATTCTATAGCTGCTCTATTCTACAAAATTGTGTGTCTAATGCTATCTATATCCACTAATAACCCAGTTGCAAAGGTACATTAAAAGATACATTCAATGTTGCATTTACATTCTAAGGCAACCTATCTTTGGTCTGTGAAGGACAAGGCTTTGGACACTGGCTGTGAACAGGGAAAAGCAGTTCTCAGCTTGTCCCAGGCTAGTCCTGAGAAAAGCTGAGAACTGCTTTTCCCTGATCACAGCCAGTGTCCACACAAGGCCAGTTGTCAATAGGTACACCCATGACCCTTGTCTTAAAGTCCAATCAGTTGAGATGTAGAAAAAAGACCACCAGCTGGAAATGTTGATCTTTGACATCACTGAATGTCCATTTTAGGAGCCTGGAAAAGGGAATAGCTGGAGAAGGTTAGTAGGAACACAATACTATGATGATGACATGAGGCTTTTGTTGGCAAATTGTCTCTGTAAGGTTCCTGATACAGCTATGTCTTGGCAGTCCTACTTTCGCTCCTGTTCTGGTTACGAAGGCTGGGTGGTGGTTGGGTCATTTCTCTTCTCACTGGGCCTCATTTTCTCAGAGGAAATTGATGTCCTGGTTTAGGGCAAGTTTGGGGAGAAACTCCCAAAGTGGCCCCTTCAGAGAGCAAACTCCCACGGCCCCTCCCCACCCCCACCGGTTCGGGAAGGATTCCTCGGAGAGAAGTGGAAGGAAACTTGTTTATTTAACAGACAGAGCACCCCCCAACACACAAGATGAACAATCACCGTTCTGAAGAGATAACAAATTTAGACAGTTTCTCTTTGGGGAGTGGTCGCTCTGTTGTTGGTCTCTCCGGTGCTGGGCAGGCTGCTGCAGGCCACAGAGTGCAGACTCTCAGGGTTTCCCAGGTCCCAGTCTGGAGCAGGCTTGAATGATTCCACGAAGGAGAGAGGGAAAGGAAAGCAGTCCGGAGGAATCTTAGACTGTCTAGCTAAACTAACTAAAGATCTAAGCAGAAGCAAGAGCAAGCAAGCAAGCAAGCAAGGCGGCAAGCACCAGCAAAAGCAGCAGCAAAAAGCAGCACACTGTGTCTGTGTCCCTCCGACTATTATCTGCATGCTGATAACAAAACCAAAACAAAACTTCCCCGAGCCAGTCTTGAAGAACATCTCCAGCCCAAACAGAACAGACGATGGGGGATACAAACCTCACAACATCACCCCAGGACACTGGTCAATTGAATAGATGACTACTTTCAGCCTGCTGCTGATGAAAACACATGCATATCCTCTCTTTAAGTTAGTGAATCAATTAGGCTTTGTCAGTGCACATTTAATTGATGACCCTCAGGCAAAATTATTTTGAATTTTTTTTTTAATAAGTATTACATTATTCAGATTTCTTTAGGAGCTAATTCCCCCTTCTTTTTGTTTTAAAAACAGCATGCATGACTCTTGCTATGAACATGAAGGAAATATCAAAATGAAACATATGTAGTGAAACCCAAAAACTTACAGCAATCAGGAATAATTTAGATAATAGACATAGTTAAAACACCTGTGAAATTAGGTAATTAGCAATTGCTGAATTACTGTACCATCATCCCAGATTCTGCAGCAGCTGATAAACCTCACAGCAGTGAAGAATTGGATAATCATCTCTAGAAAATGATTCCCAAGTCCACTTCAAAAATAGGTCCAGCTGTTGTATTGATAGGGTCAAATGGCCAAGTCAAAGTGCCTTGAGTATTGTTTTGACGCAGAAAACACCTGGGTCTCCTGGCAATTTCTCATCCAGGTAAAGCCAGGGAGTGGCCAGTGTCCAGACCCTAGCTGGAAAAGAATTCTATGACATATTTTAAGAACAAGATGCTTAAGAATAGAAATTAGGAGTAAAGGTCTTTGGATGAAAGACTAATCAAACCCATCCAAAAACTGGCTCCCTCCGAAGTTTTCCTTATGATAGAGGGGTATCAAAGGCAGCAAACTGCTGGAGTGCTTCTATGAGAAATGACTGAGATTGCATCTGTGTTCTGTCCTCTGTCACAAGAACCACAAGACCATCAATTCAGAGGAGGTTTTTAGTGAAGCTCAGATATCTTTCCCCGGAATTCTGAAAACACTGAAAATCATGAGACAATAGAGAGGTAGCCTGGATAAAGGAGATGCATAAGCAGCTAGAGAACAAAAGGAAGGATTCTGAAATGACACGTGCCTTTATATAACGACACAAAGAAATGTCAAAGCATATAAGAAGCTGGCTATAAAATATAGCAATAACATCTTATGAATAATGCATAATATAAAATCAGTGAATTCACATCATGTAATCCAAATATCAGTGATAACCATTTTATATAATTGAGATAACACCTTTCTAAACAATCATGTACCTATGACAGTGAGACGAAACAAAGGAAAACACTAAAACAGATTACAGTCAATAACAACCATAAGGTAAAATCATCACTGACTCTTCTGTGTTATCTTATGGAAGATAAAACAGCAGAGATCGTAACGAGAAAGGCAAACTTCTACAAATCAAAAGTGAACATATTGTATCTTCTTTAGCCACAAACAGATATTTGTCAGTGTTCCATCACAGGTGGTTCAGTCCGAGTAGTCTTATCTCTAGAAGAAAATGACTGTATCTTGCAATTTAAACAAGTATCTTTCAACAAAACCCTAAATAACGGACATTCAACAAATTTAAACTTGGTAGAAATTGATATTGACAGAAACAAAGCTTAACAAGCTTCTAAATTTAAGGAATGTAACTTAAACTTACATAAATCTGACTGTAATAGACTGTAACTTTTCTTCATCCTAGCAACACACTAATAAACTTCCTGAGACAATTTACAATTGATTAATAAATTTTATTGAGAATGGCAAGCAAGCAACGCTGGGGAGCTGGAGAATCTGCACTCTACCAACAGCTCACAAATTGCATTCATAGTTGGTCTTGATTTTATGCTGTTACAAGATCAGTTTCCCATCATTTTCTGCCTAGTTTCATTTCTTCAATTTCTCGTCTTCAAGATTGTATTGTGCAGACTCTCTGCTGTTGCTAGGGGGTCTTCTTCCCTCTTTCAGGGGTTGCTGGATGAAGGCAATTTGTCTTCCACAATGACCTCACGTTCAACTTTCCTTTGTGCAAGCGTACATTACTAAAGCATCAAGCAAGCAATAAGCAGCTAATCCTACACAAATAGCCACATCCTGCTTCATTCTGTCTCTATCCTTATTTAATATCGTAGCAGATTTACTTCCCCATTGTGACTTCAGATACCTTGAAAGTTTTGCCCCAACACAGCAGACACTACTCTATCAAACACAAATCACATAAACATATTTTACAATCCCTCATTTCCTTTTTTATCAATTTCCCTGATTCATGTTTCTAATTTTAAAACTGCTGCTCCAGCAGCACTAATGATTGGAGTGGTTTATTTGATTATCATCAACTTATGGGGTTTTCCATTCTGAGAGAACTCGGGGTCAATTGGCACTGCTGTTATTTGCATCCCTTGATTTACTGAGTGGATTAACCTTATTAAGCATGGTATCATACATGGGATAAATAATAAGCCTAAGACTGCACAGAATATCATAAATCCTATCCTTTTCCACCATGTCCATCCAAATACTTTGTTCCACCAATCATCCCTTAAGATGGAATTCCAACGTTGGACAGGAACATGGGCTACTCTTTTAATTTCTTCTGCAATTTTAGTAATAGCCTGCCCATTAGCATCAATCTCTAAGAAACATTCAGAGGTGTTAAATTTTCCACACACACCTCCTTCTTCAGATAATAAATAATCTAACGCCAATCGTTTCTGATAAACAATGGCCCTGGTTTGTGACAGTTGTCTGTCTGTGAGTTTTAAGGCTTCAGCCATTTGATTGGTTACTACTTCAACAACTGCTTGTAATCTAATGATTCCATTTAGCATATAAATTGGCGTTCTATAACACCAACTCCCGTCTTGGGCCCAGGTTGCTGGGTCGCAGTACTCTATAATCCTTTTGGGACGCCACTTGTCATCTTCCCAGGTCTGTCTACCTCCAATTTTAATCTCTCTTTTTCTTCTATTTAAGGTTTTGTAGAAAGATACTCCTAAATTCTTCTCTGTTCCTTTAGGCAATAACAGGAAGGCAGGCTATATAGTGCTGATAGTGCAAGAACCCTTCTTTAGGTTTAGGTTTTTAGGTAGTACATTATATGCTTTTTTATCACAGATCCAAAATAACCCATCAGGCGCTTTCCATGCAGTGGAACTTTCCCCAGGATTTGCCCAGAATGACTTTAACTCACTAATCTCAGTATAGGTATTGGCTCCCTTTTAGTTCTTCCAACATGGTATCTTTCCAGCTGAACAATTAGTAGACTAATATCCTTGGGGTGGTCTTGGCCATCATGACCCTTTTCCTCTTGTAGAGTTAGTGGTAAGTATCATTTTACAAGGAGTCTGTCCTTAATATTTACTAAATTGCTTACCTTCTCGTGAAATGCATATTTGTCCAATTACATCTTTACTCAATAGCCACCCATCTGGCCTTATAATGTTTGAAACATGGGTGCAATTCCATTTTAACAATTGTATTGGCTTAACATCCTCTCCTCTCCAGGGTCATTGTTCTGTTATGTGGGATCCCCCACATATCCAGCATGATGATACATTTAACTCTGAGGCAATTTCTTGCATGAGACTGACAAAAAGGATCTGTCCTACTGTGGGAAGGTTCTGGCTTTCCAATGTCTTTTTGACTTCATCATAAAGGGAGGCCATAGATTTTTTCTTCGAGGTGGTCAGTTCCCTAAGTAGGTTAGTTACATTCCTGACCTTCTCTTCTCTATGCCTGTCCTGTACACACCCCACTATCATAATAGCCTATCCATCCTTCTTTAGTAAAACAGAGATATTCTCCTGCCCATGGACAGCTATGGAACGCTGATGAAGCCTATCCTAAGTTCTTCGCTACCCAACAACTTTTCCCTTGAATATTACAGGTTTCTAATGATGCAGTGACATGTGCATGTGCCGTGAAAGTGTAGAGTACCTGTGATCCCCATTTAGCATTTTGGTAACACGTCCAGCATGGATTTGCGATCCACCAGGTATCAGACTCATTATCACAGGTAGTATTATTCTCCACCATTTTACTCCTAAGACTTCTTCGCCTACCGGACAGCCCCTGGCAGTGAGGTAATCAATCTTCTTGGCAGCAGGGGTATTCTTCAGGGGAACCATAGGTGGATTGCTTGATCTCATGCCTTCGTTTGTAAGTGTCCCAGGCCTTAGCCTTTACAGAGGGAGCCCCACAGGGTACTCGATTCGATCTCTGGCTCTCCACTCGCACTATGTTAGCAGGCAAATGTAATTTCCCTCTGACTGCCTTAATAAAGAATTGCCACCACTGGGGGGAATCTAATTCAATGGTCCCTATTTCTACCGCTATCTTCGAAGTTACTTTGGGTAAGAGGTGTTCAAGTCTCAAGCAGTCTGGACAAAGTCCATTAGGAGGATGACTCCTTGGACAATGAAAATACCACTCGTCTTTACAATAGTGACACTTAGAACATGCAACAGGATAACATTTACAATTTTCATTAGGACATCTTATCTCCTTGGTTGACATGGGTTGTTTCATTGAATTGACTTTAGATCTCCAGGGGTCATTGTGACCTTCCAATTTTCAACTTGTATAGGTCCCTTTATCCTTGAGGCGTGGGTCCACCCTTTTTCAGCAGTCCTGACAGCAGTTTCTGTAGTGAGAAGAACAAGGAAAGGACCTTCCCAATGAAGTAATAAGGAGGATTCCCTCAAAAATTTAATGCAAACACCATCTCCCAGCTGTACATTATGGATGGCAAATTCAAGAGGGGTGTTTTGGGCCATTATACTTTTGATCTTAAATTTCGAAGGTGTTTCATTAAAGTTACAATATACGTCTGGATCGAACTACCCTCTATTTTGGGATGTTTTAAAGGGAGATCTTCAGTACCCCATATAACATCTCATAGGGGGATATCCCAGTTTCCATTTGGGGTTGGATATGAATATCCAATAAGGCTAATGGTAAACGCTTGACCCAGGACATTTTAGTTTCTCGCATTAACTTGGTAAGTTGTGCCTTGATGATCCCGCTCATCCTCTCGACACTCCCAGAACTCTGGAGGTGCCACGGGGGGCGTTATTCCCATCTAATACCTATTTTTTCAGTTATTTCTTTCAAAATTTTTGATGCAAAATGTGTCCCTTGGTCGGAGTCTATTACAGATACAATTCCAAACTGGGGGATCACTTCTTCTAATAGATTTTTTGCAACAGTCTTAGCTGTGGCTCTTGCCACAGGAAAGGCCTCTACCCATTGAGTTATTTGATCTACTATAACCAATAGATACTTATACCTCTCTACCTTGGGCAGTTCAGTAAAATCTACTTCTATCTTCTCAAAGGGTCTAAATGCAAGGGTTCTTCCTGCTGTCAATTTTTTTCTCAAATTAGCCTTATTCACTTTCTGACATATAATACACCCGTGGACCTCCTGTTTGGCTAATTCATAAATTCCTATAAAGCCATAAAATGTAAGAAATTGGTCCAGTAGTGCCGGAGTTCCCCAATGTGTCCTTTGTTGCAATCTAGCAATCACTCATCTAGAATATGATTTGGGTAGCATTTCTCTTCTGTCTGATAATACCCATACTGTCCCCTGTTGTTTTATTCCTAGTTTCTCAAACTTATCCATCTCTTCCTTAGCGGAACTTCTGAGCTTTCCCGAGGATTCAGCCTCTTTCTCCCCTATAAGTAATAAGGCATCTCTTTTTGCCTGCTGATCTGCTTGATTGTTTCCTCTAATTGAAAATTTAGCACCCTTTTGATGTCCCTTTAAATGTACTATGGCAATCTTTTCTGGTTTTCTGATAGCACATAAAATTTGCCTTATTATTTCCTCATGTATTAACCCTTTTCTGTGAGTATTAATTAATCCTCTCTCTTCCCAAATTTTTCTGAATGTATGCACAATTCCGAAGGCATATTTACAATCAGTATATATAGTCCCTTTGCAGTTATTTAGCAGCAACATGTCCTTCAGCAGGGCATATAGCTCACAGGCCTGTGCTGACCAACTAGGACTCAATGACCCAGATTCCAAAACTTCCACTGTGGCCCCATCCACCACCGCAAACCCAGATTTCTTTTTTATTTCTGCTACTCTTGAAGATCCATCTCTAAACCATATTTCTCCCTCTCCCAATTCCTCTTCTTCCAAATCCATACGAATTTTAGTCTGGCTTTCTATTAAGTCAATACAATTATGAACACATTTTCCTTCAACCATTCCATATAAAAATTGGGCCGGGTTTTGAGCCCATGTCATTTCTAATTTTAAATTTGGAGAATAGATTAGTATGGCTTCATAGTTTAATAATCTACTGTCAGTAAGCCATTTTTTGGCTTTCTGTTGTAATATTCCCCTTATGTTGTGAGGAATATATACCTTGAGTGTACCTCCCAAGGTTAGCTTGTTTGCTTCTTCCACCATCAGGGCAACTGCGACTTTAGCTTGTAGGCAGGTTGGCCACCCACGACAAACGGGGTCTAATAGTTTGGAAAAATACCCTACAGGCTTCTTCTGCCTTGTCTTAGGCCAAAATCCCATAGGCTGTATGGTCAGCCGTATCTATGAACAAGTAAAAAGTTTTCTTAATATCTGGGAGGTTAAGAACGGGGGCTGTTACTAAATCTGCTTTCAGTTTTTGAAATCTCTCTTCATCCTCATTTACCCAATTTAATTTATTGCTTGCTAATTTCTCATATGGAAACTTAACTTTGCTACTATAATTTTCAATCCATTGCCTACAATACCCCAGAAGTCCTAACAATTGCCAAACTTTTCTTTTGGTCCCAGGAGGAGGCAGAGCTAGGATTCCATTTACCCTATCAGGGTCCAATTTCTTTACTCCTCTACTCAACCAGTGCCCCAAATATTTAACCTCTGATTTTACAAACTGTAATTTTGACTTTGAAACTTTAAGTCCCTTACTTCCCAAAAAGTTTAATAATAATGCAGTCTCTTTCCTTACTTGCTCCATGGAGCTTCCTGCTGTTAATAAGTCATCCACATACTGTAAAAGTTTTATTCCTTGGGAAGAAATAAACTGCTCTGATAATTGTTCCAGGGCCTGCCCAAATAAATTTGGTGATTCTGTGAAACCTTGAGGTAAAACTGTCCACCCAAGTTGTTGTTTCCTATTCGTTTCTGGGTCTCCCATTCGAAGTTGAAATAATCTCTACTCTGTTCATCCAACGGACAGGTCCAAAAAGCATCTTTTAAATCTATCACGCTATACCAAGTATATTCAGATTAAATTTGATTTAATAAAGTATATGGGTTAGCTACTACGAGGAAGCGTGTAATCGTTCGCTAGTTTACTACTCTTAAATATTGCTCTAGCCTGTACGACCCATCAGGCTTTTTGACAGGAAGTATTGGGATATTATGTGATGACATACAAGGATCTAGGACTCCTTGCTGAATTAACCTTTGAATTATAGTTTTTAAAACGTCTCTTCCTTCAAGTGATAATGGATACTGCTTAACCTGAATCAGGTATTCAGGGTTCTGGATGGAAATTTTGATGGGAGGAATGCCCATTCTCCCTACATTCCCTTCACTGTACCATACATTCTGGTTTATTTCCAATTCATCAGCCTGGGTTAAAGGACAGAGCTTGACCATAAGTTTCTGATTTTCTACCACTAAATTGATTCCCAATTCTACTATAAGATCTCGCCCTAAAAGGTTATATTCTGCTTCTGGAACTATTAGGAATTTTCCCAATCCATATTTCTGAGGGGTCTCTATTTCAATATCTCTTGTCACATATACTTTCAAGGGTTCTCCTTTCGCCCGTACTACCATCTTGTGGTCTCTACTGGGATAGAAACCAGTGTGTAATCCCTGAATAGTCGATCTCTCCGCCCCGGTATCCACTAAAACCTCTACTTCCTTTTGGTGGGGACCCAATCTCTATTTTACTAGGGGCGCCTGAGATGTTCTGGTCCCTAAAAGATAGAGACCCTGACCCCCCTAGTCTTCCGTGAACATTTGCTTACCCTGCTGTTTTTTTCTACAATTCCTCTTCAAATGTCCCCTCTTTCTGCAGTAAAAACACTCAATTCATTTTTCTTGCTTTTCCCTTGAGTGTTTCTTTTCCCCAGAGGATCTTTTTTCCTGAGGTCCTGTCCCAATTCCCTTCTGACCCTCTCTTACCGCAGCTACTAGAATATTAGCCTGTTTCTTCTGGCTGTCTTCGTCCCTATGTACGTATACCTTGTGGGCTTCCCTCAAAAGTTCATCCAACCCTCTATCCTGCCAATCTTCTATCTTTTCCAATTTCTTTCGAATGTCTACCCATGATTCAGCAACAAACTTGGTTTTCAACAGTGCTTGCCGCACCATGGTAGCCGGGTCCGCCCCTGAATACAGTTGTACTCTCTTTCTTAATCTCTCAAACCAGTCAGTAGGGGGTCTTATCTTTTTTCTGATTCTCACTAAAAGCTTTGTTAATATTCTGGTCCCTGGCGACTGCTTCCCTAATCCGTTAGATTATGATATCACTTAAATCAACCATATTAGCCCAGTCCCTTTCATTTTGATTGCTCCAATTGGGCCTTTGATTAGGCCACTTTTGATCTGCTGAGGGTCCGTGTTGATGCATTTGATCCCAATTATGCATTTCCACTCTCCTTATCATCTCTCTTTCTTCTGCAGTAAATAGGATCCTTAGTATGGCTTGGATCTCATCCCAGGTGTAAATGTTGGTCCTGAGGAATTGATCCAGCCTTTCTGACACTCCTAAGGGATCCTCCAGGAGATTACCCATTTCTTTTTTAAACTCCCTCACATCACCTGAATTTAAGGGTATGGATACAAACCCTACTCCCCCTGGATTTTCCTCCATGGGGGGAATGTTTCTATCTGTTCTCTTTTTGCCCTTCCCCTAGTTTCATTCCAGATCCCAATTCTGAAACTGGGACCAAGGGGCTGGGAAAAGGGAGCAACGAAGGGTAAAGCTCCCTTTTGCTAACCTTCCCCACCTGGGACCAGGTGAAGGAAAGGACGGGGGTGAAGGCTGGGGATCTGGGAGTAAGGGATTGGGGGTGGGGCATAGGGAGGAGGAGAGGAATGCTTTATAGAACCACAAGAATCCTTTTCTTTTTCATATTCATATTTTTCCTATTTCTTTTTGTCTTTTAGAGTTTATGTGATTCGTGTTTGACAGAGAAATGTGTGCTGTGTTGAGGCAAAAGTTGCAAAGGTAGCTGAAGTTGTTGAGGCAAAACTTGCAAGGTAGCTGAAGTCACAATAAGGAAGTCCAGCTGCTGATATTAAATAAGGATAGAGACAGGATAAAGCAGGATGTGGTTATTTGTATAAGATTAGAGAGCTTTGAATGCCTTCAACAAAGAGTCTAAAACAGTCAAGTGCACAATTCATTTACGAAGACAAAGTTAACTCTATAAAAGTATCCCATAGTATACCTTTTTAAGGCATTCTAAAAACAGTGAGTCAGGGCTCCAGCAAACTAAATCATCCCCATCACCTGTTGGAGGGGGAAAAAGAAACCCGCTCAGGAAGAAACCCAAGCTGCCTGCAGGTGGGAGAAGGCGCTGTGGTGCGCCAGGCAACCTGTGCTGCCACACACCACATTAAAAAGAGCTAAGCTGGCCACTATTAGGATGTATGAAAAAGAAACATCAGTAAAAAGGATTTCTTCTAAATTTCATTTGCATGAAATTTTTGCAAGGCTAAAATAAAATAACCAATTTTTGTAGGAATCCTCTTATTGAATGCCTGATTACTAACCAAATGGTTACCCTGCCTGGTAAACGCTCTGCATGTGAATACCAGAGATCTGTATTTGAACACCTGTGATGGCTAAGCTGAGGTGAGTCAGGCGGCAAAGGGGACAATGGGGGATATACGCGCCCTCCTGCTGCGATTGTTAACTCTTCAGGAGAAACTGCAGACGGAGGTATAGGCACCTCCACTTCCAGTTTCTCTGTTTTTGGTGCAGGCTGCATAGCCGGTGTGGGCTGTGTCTCCACGTTGTTACTGTCTGAAATCGCCTGTGGAGCCTGTGAGTTCATCTCCAGGGATGCCAAAGGTAGCAATGGTATAATTGGGTCTTCCTCCTCAAAGAATTTTCGGGCAAATGTTGAAAAGTCAGCCGCAGGGTCATCTGGCTCTAACGTGGCAGCTGCCCCTGCCACAGCCATTCTCTCTGCTTTGACTTGCCTTAGCAGCGTTATTATTAACTTCCAGGCCGTGCTAAGTCCATTGGTTTCTTTTGACCCATCGCTTACTGCATCCCAGAGAGTTATTCCCAGCCTTTCCCACTTGAGGGTCTTGAAAACACTCCTGGGGGTGGCAAAAAATCCCCTGTCCTGACCCCATCTCAAAAGTCTTCTTAAGACCTCTGGGTCATATTTAACTGCTCTCTTAGAGAGAATACGCTAGAGGATATTCAGCGTGGCCTGTTCTTCTTCTGACAGTGCCTTTCCCATCCTCCCAGCCCCTGGTTGCTCACCTCTTCTGGTATCCCGCTGGAGAGTATGTTTTTCTCCAGAGCATTTCTCCCAGGAGCCTTCTTTCTCCCAACTCCATGAAGCCGTCCTCTGACTTCCCCCACTGCAGTCCCACCGTGGTGGTGTCCAACTGGGGCCTCCCGCCTTTTCACTCTACAGAACCCTCTTCAGAGTCCAAAGGTTTGGGTCTGCTTCATTAATCACGGCGTTTATCACGTTGGTGGTCGCCAGTATGCAGGAGCTCGAGACATCTGGACAACGAACCAATGTGATTATGCAGAAGCCACTTTATTGTTTACATTATGTTCTAGTTATACATTCTGAAACTACTGTACATGCAATCACACATTACTTGATTGGTGCCTCTATCTTGTCCAAGTTCCTTGCACGCACTTTTCAGGAAATATGATTGGTTACAGTCCAGTGCTTCATGGCCCTCCTTTATCTAGTTCTTGCAGTCTGGGTATTCTGTTTTTCAGCCTTTTTTTTCACAATTTGGCACAATTTATGTTTCAGTAACTTTGATGAATCCCAGAGGTTCTGATAAGCATACCTAAAACCAGTTTGGCTGGGGCACACTAGGGCCTAATCTATTCAGATACATTTCAATACCTGTGCCAGTGTTTCTGGCTTTATCTTGCTTTCCAGGAACTTGCAGTATTCAATTTTTGTAGCATTTTGTTGTTACACGACATCTTGAGATGTGTATGTTGCAATACATAGAAGTCTTTTTCTAAACTAATTACCACCTGCCTTAAGAAACAAAGGAGTTAGGAAAAATGTTCATCTGGATTCTTAGTCTCTTCACATTGGTGATAAATTTCAACAATGTTGATAGATTTAATCCTGAAGTTTATTTATTTATTCTTCTGTTTGTTTGGTGGTGGTTTTTCCCTTCTTCTGTTCTCATAGTGCTTCAAACAATTCTCCAAAACTAGTGTTGCTACTACTGGCTTATTAAAAATACTGTGAAAAGAATTGTGCTAATTATTTAGCTGTGACACGGTGATGATTTTATAGCAAGAAATGTGTGCCTTTAAAATTGTCTTATTTACAAAATGTCCTTTGAAACTTCCTGAGTGTCGTGGTTTAGTCCTGATTGGACAATTTCGTAATATTGACATCTGATTAAACCAATGAAAAGGATGAATATGCATCTAGTGAACACACATTTTGAGGTGAGATTCTGGAAATAGCTCTCTTCTGGTTTCCGGTAGGGTGAGTTGAGATCCTCGGCCTGGCTGTTTCCCATGGCCAGGCCAGGCTGAGGTTTCCCCTACCCTCCCCCGGTACCCCTGGCCAGGCAAAGGGGAAGGAGAGGCAGCGGTGTGGGGGGGAGGGAGGAAGTCTTGGTCCAGTCCTAGCTGCTGAGATTTGTTAATCCAGGACAGCCCCACGCAGCAAACCAGGGGTTGAGCCAGGCCAGGCATCTGCTGGGAAGGGAAAGGGAGAGGTGATCAACCCATGTGTGAAAAATCTGAAACCTGACCAGGCTGGAAAAAAGATCCTAGCCTCCCTCTCTCAGCACAGCTGGATTTGAAGACAGCATCCAGGCCTGGAGATCTTGGCACAGCTCCAGCACAGCTACATGCACCAAGTGACTGCCCTAACCTGGCTGCTGCCCTGCTGTTAACTCTTTTCTAACCAGATGAAACTTCAAAAGCCTGAATCTTACACAGTGAAAGAAAGAAGAGACCAGTTGAAATGTAAAAAGACACAGTGTGAGACCTAATGTCAGAGAAAGTGACAGAAGAATCCTAAATTGAAGGGAAGATTGAAGGAGTGGTCTGGTTAAGTTGGACTTCTCTTGTGAGGCCATAGAGAATGGACTAAATACCCTGTAATCTATGGAGTGTTTTTTAGGGGGATGAAAAGTTCTAGTCATAGCTGTGAGTTGATGTAATTGTGATCTACTGGAGAAAATGAACAGAAGAAGACTGAGAAACTGAGAGATGATGCCTTCTGCCCATTGAGAAAAGATGACCTCTGTTTCTTGAGATGAAGAGAACTCTTGTTTTATACTAGAAGAACTATCCTTAAACTGTACCCTAACAAACTGATATGGCCCATGAGCAGCTGTGGAAGGCTGTCTCATGGGAGGGACTTCACAAATGGCAACATTTCTTCCCACCTGATGCCTTCTGGAGGCTGACCTGGAACAGAGACTAGACAGGAGAAAGGATAAAGTAGGTATTTATTAAAAGGTTTTAATGGGTACTCTTGGACCACACAAGAGTCCAGCTGGACCACACCCAAGACGCACCCCAAAGTGGTCACAAAATGGACACCTGAGTCACAAGGTCTCACATTTTTATAAGTTCTGGTCCATTAGCATATTAGAATCAATTGTCCAACCATAGCATACGGTTATGAAGCTCCGTCCTCCTTGTTTTTTCTTCTCACTTCACCGTTATTTTCGTTCTTGGGCCTGAAAGTTGTCCTTGGTATCAAACTAGAGAAGAAATTGTTTTGTCTATCTACCCTGCAAAGAGAGCTTAGTAGCACTTAATATGAAACCCAAAACTACCCACCAAAACAGCACAGAGGCTAAAAAACATAATAGCTAAAACCTAAGGCATCACTGCCCCTCCCCCCCCCCCCCCCCGGGCGGGCCATTTGTGAAGTGTGAGAGCAAGAGAACTGGTATCTTGTGAAAATCTTTATGGTATTCAAGAGAGACTACTTTGTCCTTGATGAATTGAGAAATGATTATTTTAAGGGTGATAACTGACTGAGAATCCCAAGTTTTGTCTTTTTATATTGGAGTAAGAAAATTAATAGTTGGTGGGGGAAAGAGAAGTGTTTTCAAGGTTTCATTCTGATTCTTGAGGTTTTTTTCCTTTAGCGTTAGTTAATAAAGTTTTATTACTTTTAAGCCTGCTTTGCTCTTAATCGGGAAATTTCAAATCGACAAACCAAAACTATGACACAAATTGGTGCATTGGCCAGGAAACAAACTAAACCCATGACACTGAGGAAGCTAGCCATGTTGCCTTGGTTAACTTAGTCATGTCACTACAGATTGCTTAGCAACTTTTGTTTTGTTCACTGCAATTGAACTGTATTTGCTTTTGAGCTAATGTCTTTTCCTCTTCAAGAAAAATTCTGGCCTTTTTTCCTGTAGGGTTTTTTTTCTTCCTTTCATTTTTGCCAACCAGCTAAATGCACCAGAAGTAGCTGTTTCAGGAGCCCTAGTCCATCTCAGTAGGGTTGTCTTCTGGTTTTGAGGTTTAAGAACACCTTGCTCAGTGACTAATTCTACTTAGGATACAGATTCATTGTGTGAGAGATGGAAAGTGGGCTTTTTGTTTGCTTGTTTGGTTGTTTTTCTGAATGCTTAAAGTACTTGAACTCAAAACACATCTTGTTACAAAGCAGTTTAACTGTGCATGACAGACCAAAGGAGAGACTGTGTAACTTGATGAACCAGCAAGAGGTGTGCCTTGCTGTTGATATGCCAGAGGAGATTTTGGAGAAAAAAAATCTCATACATTTCAGGTTTGTCCTACACATCCTTACAAACTTTGAAGATGGGTCAGATGTGCACCTTTCAATTTATGTTATTTCTGGTGTTTCTGGGAATTTCTCATTCTGTAATCCTTGGCGGCTTTCTATACTTTTGATGAGTCTTTCCTAGATGTAGTGAATCTCCAGTTCTCTTCCACACAACAGGCCAGGACTGACCAATTCCCCAAGTGGTTTGGAAACTATGGTGTGTAACACTTATGTTACACACATATCAAACTAGGTACATTCTTCAGGAGTCCAGGTCTAGGTCAAAGATGAAAGTATCTGTGTTACCCAGACTCAAGGGTGAGAATGAGGTGCCTCTCAGGGCAATTGGCAACAACACCTAATGGAAGACACATCAGCCTAAGTGATGGAAAGCAGCTTTTTAAAAGCTTCCAACTGAAAGGGTCAAACTTAAACTGCTCCTCTCCCTTCTTGGGTTACTAACCACAGTCCTGAGGCCAAGGACATGGGATTCCTGGACAGAAGCTACATTCTGAACTCTAATGGGTTAAAGCACTATGATTGTAATGGTGTATTGAGTGCTGTGCTGATCTGCCACCTTTCAGCTGGAGCAGTCCAATGGTCTAGAAACAAGTGAGAGAGTCTGGGAGCTTAGAACAAAGAGGAACCGACTTTTTGCCTTATCTTTGGAACAAGGTTGGGCCAGGGTGAAGGGTATTTTTAAATGCATGAAAAGAGAAGCAGTTGTACAGTCAGGCCTCCTTTTCCCTGGGATGTACTAATCTTAGAGTTCCACATTAGACTGAAGTGTTTCATCTTAATTTGTACTAGTAGACTTGTAGTTTGGAACCTGATATTGTAGCAGAAAATACATTTTTTTTTGACTCCCTTAAGTGGAATTGCAATGTGGATTTTTTTTTAATTAGTTCCGTATGATGCTGGAGGTAAAGCTGATAAGATCTGCTGTCTATATATTTTAGGTGTCTGTTAAGGGTGCTTGTATTTTAAGTTGTACTGGCTATGTTCACCATGGTACTTGCTATTCCTGTGGGTCTAGTCACTTCATTGTTTCTTGATTCCATTCAGGGTAGGGAGTTTAATCTCTAGAGGTCTACATATGTTTAGTTCTGGCTATGTGGGTAACGACTTCTTCTTGTTTAGCTGTTAGGACAGCTACATGTATGGACATTTAAGCTAACAGGGGCTAGCTTTAAAGATTAAAAACCTGTTGAAAGGATGGTTTCTATGATGGATGTGGAACTTCCAAGATGCTTTTCATCATCTGTCAAACAGTCTGTTTCATCCAAAGTATTGATGAGGGAGCTTGTTGGAAAATGGGAGAAAGAAGTCTTGTTAGGAATTTTATTTTCCTTTTGATCATCAGGTAAAATAGGATTACCTTGCTTTTTTCCTGGATAATCTTAATGCAGGGAATGATTAATTCATGTCATGGTCCATTTCTATGAAGGAGAAAGTAGGAGACAGCAATAAAACACTCTGACTTTTTTTCCTCACCTTTTGTGGATTACTGAGCATTGATGTTACATGGTGATTTATGTCATTATGGAAACAAGCCATGGTATCTGTATAAACAAGAATACTGAGCTTAAAGTAAAAATATGAACATAAGTAAAAGGAAAATATAATTTCATTATTTTGTTTTAAATCCCTTTGTTATGAATTACTGACTTTTCTATTATATATTTTTGCCACTGCGTAACAAATAATTATAAATTGTACCCACTTTTATGTATAAGGAAAACTGCAGATTTGTACGAACATGTAAAGTCTTGTTACTCCTGCAGGCTTGTGCGAACATGTAGAGACTTATTGCTGTTGCTTGCTGGGATTGTAGCCTGGTGACATGTTCAGTTCTTGCCCGGACTTGGTCGAGGCTTGTGACTGTTGCTGCTTGCTTAAGAGACTATAAGCTAGCCAACATGTTCGGGCTTATTCGGACTTGTACCCCAGCGCAGTAAGCATGACACAGCCCAACGAGAAAATGACTATAAAAGGGGCAGTGACCGAGGGTAGTTCGGATGTGTTGGTGGAGCAGAGACTCCCCACGTACCCAGAACTGGCTTGCTCGTTCCTTATCAACGAATTAATAAATTGACTTATTGATTGACCAACCCAATTGTAGTGAGTAATTTATAACAGCACAAAGAATGGAAGTTCAGTTTAGGGTAAAGTGCATAAGAAAAATACCTTCCTATCACCCTTTAGAGGCACACAATGTGTTCTATACTAGGCTGATTTTTCATTTCCTGTAAAAACAGGAAGGAACATTTCAAGGAAAAACATGCTTACAAAGAAATAAAAGTCTTGTCAAGATCTGGATTATTCATCCATGGGACAAAAAGTGAGTGATTTAAACAGGCAAGTCAGAATAATAGCATGAATAACTGTAGTGCTATACTGTTGAATAGCAAAAGAGGGCATCGAGAGAGGCATGAACAGAACAACCTTGTTCTGGTGTGCCTGTACCTTTTAACAGACAATGAGATAATAGGGATCACAAAATATTATGCAGTCCTCAAGAAGAGGTTTACTAGATTTTTCTTCAAAGTTCAGCTGCTGTAACTCACTCTGACAGCTACTATAGGGATGAATCCTGAAAGGTCCCATGTACCTGAGCATTCCAGTAATAGTTTTCTAGAATTGCAAAAGGTCAGCAGCACTGCAATTCACAGGACTTGTGCTAGCCTTCCTCAAGCATCTGACTGCAGTTCATGCCATTTGTAGCTCATTCAGATAAGTATGAAAAAAAATAGATGGAAAAATATTTGGTATTTGGAAATAAGAATAGACATTCTGCAGAGTTCATACATGGCTGAATTAGAGTGAGTTTTGTATGAGTAAATTACTACAACTGGTGTCAGGTAGAGGCTGTAGTTTGAAACCTGTGGTGATCTCAGCTGGATGCCAGTGCATACAACCATTTTGTCTTCTGTGTTTCTGGATTGCCTTCCCACACAGAATGGTGTTTTTGAAGGGACAGTCAGTGCTCTGTCATCCTGCCAGATGTCAACAAGAACTCTTGTCCAAACTGCAAGTGCTCTGCAGGGTTCCTGGGTCTGATGAGCACAGGTAGTCCAAACTGAGTAGAATGTACAATCCTAATTAGAAGCATGCCATTTGCTTACGTAGCAGTACTAGCAGCTCTGAATGATTAATTTGGAATACATCAACTACTTGGCCTTAAGAAACTAGACACAGTAAAAAAATATAGTAATTCTGACAATTTTCAAGATGGAAATTCTGTGGAACAGTTGCTTGTTCTTTGTCTTGGTTTAGAAAGACAGGGGTGTCCGCTATGAACCAAAAAAAAAAAAGGGAAACTTCCCTTGGGGTTTGTTATAATTCCAAAATTGAAGGAGAGGTCTTAGGCAACGATAAGGAGGGTAGGAATAACAGTTCTTTACTAG
>JAGMWU010000027.1:15736695-15782108 GCA_018697195.1 Certhia americana
GTGAGATGATTCCGAGGGTTCACAGTGGCTGGAGCTGTTGGAAAAGTGTCCCGGCTGGGCAGGGGCTGCAGAAACACAGCGTGGGGAGACCTCGAGCAGAACTGAAGAAACCGTGGGTGCAGGGCAGGGAGGAAACGGGTTCCCAAAATCCCGGGGGACACACGAAGAGACGGTGGTCCGACGGAGTCCCAGGTGAAGGGGATGGTGAGAGCTCTCTGCCTCGCCGAGACAAGCAGCCCTGGCAGTTCCCCCAGAGCAGAAAACTGCCCTGAGCAAAGTGAGATCAATGTCTCTGGGTAGCTGCTTCCTTTGTTTGACCTGAGCACCCATAAGTACCGAAAAGCACCCAGCCATTAGCTTCCTAGCAACTTCTGGGAAAAAATTCTATAAGAAATTAACCCAACCCCCAACATTCTTCAATGCAAATATTCTTCTGCTGATTATTTGCAAACATGATGTAAGAGAAGTCTTGTTGAACAGAATAGTCAAGAGTGAAGGTCTGTATATGAACTCCTCCCTGTCCCTGAAATTATTCCACTTGAGGTTCATTATCATTGAATCTTTAGCCATATATCTTCCCTCATGGTGACTGCAATGGAATTTTTCTTTTTTTGAGAAATGGCTAATTTTAATCACATCTAGTTCTAATTCATAGGAAGCTGTAATTCCATTTTTAAAAAGGAATAATTTCAATTAAATCATTAGCATTGTGGTTGAGTTCTCTGATAAAATGGTAGGTAGCAGTAAGTAATTCTTCTAAAGTAACACCTTGATCATATTTCTTTCAATCTTTTAAATTATTTTTACAAATGTTTTAACAGCAAGTGAAACAAAGCAAACCAAAATGTCTCTCTCCAGGAAATATGTAGGTACATACCATGCCGGGGTGATGAAAATCTACCACATTTTTAGATTCAAACAACACATAGAGCACAGAGTGGCTTTTTTGTTCATCCTTTGTGCATGGTCTAGAAAAGTTACACAAGAGGGATTTTTTTTTTTTCAATGACAGATGAAGCTCATAATGTAGTGATTTGCTTTTTCTTTGATTGATAATTTTGTGTTCTGAAACTTGGGAAGGTAGTCATTTAGCAGAAGCTTAACGTATAGTCATTTTGCAACTGATAACTAGATTGTGACATTGGAGAAGAGATCTCTTTTTCTTGCTGCCGTGACCTTAGACTTGCTCCTTGTAGGCAGAAGTTGCAAGCAGTTGAGTTAAAAGTTGGGAGATGTGTCAGTTTAAAACAATTAATAAATGTGTTGTGTATTGTGAAGGGATTGAGATTTGTTGTAACTCTTGATGTGTTTTGGGAGTCCTTCAAAATAGAAATTATTATTAAAAGTGTAAGAATAAACAAACAATTCTGTTTGAAAATTTGTGAAGCCATTTTTCAATGGCATGGACAAGAAAATCTGTTACAAAAGATTATGCTGTGGTGATTTAGAAATTCTTTTTACTTAATACTGTATAAAGTTTTACTGAATAATAATACTAATATTGCTACTAATAATAATGTAGGATTATCTGCTTAGCATGAGTTATTTCAGCTTTAAATAAACTTTCTGAGTATTTATTTTGCAACTTGCAAGCAGTCTTCTCTGACTTGTGGTAATTCCCTATAACTTGCTGTCATCTGTTGGGCTTGTATCCTTAGTTACTCCAGCTGTACCAGCACTCCAGGTTTGGATCTATGCCAGTTCGGCAGAGAAAATGCCCAGGCATGGTTTAGGGAAAGTGGAGTCCAGGACCTGTTTGCAGTAGGCAATTGGATTTGTCAACAATGTTTCTAAGGCAAGGGTGATTGGCTGTTTCAATGGAAGTTTCCTAGCCAGAGGCAGAGAGGATGGGAAATGCATAGGAGCTCATCTTGTTTGCTGTATCAGTCTTGTATCAGCTATTCTGGGACATCAGAGACTTGCCTGGCATATTGTAGGTGACTTCCAATCTGCCCTTTCTGCTTTGTCATGCTCCTGTGATTTTGCATATCCCCCCAGTAAAAGAACTGATCAGTCAGAAGTCCATCCCAGGTAGGAGTGAATAGGGGCATGTGCTTGGAATGCATCCACTTGGAATTCTTCTTTGCATCCGAGAACCAGAAGGGAAAGCCTTGTCAGCATGACAGAATTAAGGACAGATTGAGTTCACACCAGTGTTCCAGATTTCCTGCCACCGACTCTGGGAATTATGAATACCTAAGAGAGCTGTCAAGTGTCTTTTTTTACCATTCTCCTTGTATGACTTAGCCTTTGCTTTGGAATATTTGATAATAGGAGTAAATATTCTCCTACACTGTTGTGGTTTGAACAACTGGTGTCTGCTAAGGAAGGCAGGAGCCTCCCTTGGAATGGAGAATTTAACCCCCCTCCATCCGAATTATTATAACTTTGAAATTAAGGGGCTCTCAGGCAAAGATATGGGAATAGGAATAACAGTTCTTTATTAGGGGAACTAAAATAAACAATAAACCCCAAAACACATGCAGTATTACAAAAGAGAAAAAAAAAGGAAACAAACAAACAAACAAACAAAACCCACTGACAGAGTCAGGATACAACCTGACACCCTGGGGGTCAAGGTGTTGGTAGCAGTCCAATTAAATGGTGGCTGCAGTCCTAGTGGCAGATGTGGCTCTATTGAAGTGATGGTCCCGTAGAAAAAGTTGAGTTCTTTCGCTGAAGGTCCAGTGATGATAGATGGGCCTGGTCTTCCTCTGAGAATCCAGTGGAAAAGGCTGCCTTGGTGTTCCAACTCCCAGATTTTTATCCAGGTAGGAATACTTGGCTCCTCCTGCTGGTTGGAGCATTTCCCAGTGGGATGATGTAATTTTGTCTGTGTGACTCAATGGCCCATTAGCAGAGGATATCTCCCTGGAGGGAGGCTGGGTTGTGGAAGAGATAAGAAAACTGCCCCAGCATGTTTCTTGGCCCATTGACAGAAGATTACCCCACCCCCCCCACAGTTTCAACAGCTGGTGATAGAATACAGAGTTTTTGGTTATATTTTGCACTGCAACCCATTACATACACATATGTTTTTGGTAATGAAAAAGATAAGTCCTTTTCTGCAAAAGAATATACAAAACACAAAGTAAATGTTGCTGACTTACTTTACATTTAGCTTACCAGAAGGAAATCCCCAGAGAAAGGTGGAACAGTGCTTTCCTAGTAATCTACTAAAATCTTTTTTTCTGGTTGCAATTGTCTGTGCTTTCATGGTGCACTAATTCTCAGGTTTGCTAGTATCTAAAAATATGGACTAAAATGAAGAAGAAAAAAAGCAGTTGCTCTGCTATCAAGAAAACTCTATGCACCTTTCTGACAAACGATTCCGAATGTACTTCGGTAAACTGGGTGCAGTTTTTCCTGTGCTTTTCTGGAATTCTTCTTAATATTAAACTCTGGTAATGCATTAGAGTGGCATTACAAAGCCCAGAGTCTGTTTCAGATGCTCCTGCTGCCGAGTTCAATCCATGTGTTAAGTTATAGACATGATTGTTCATTAACAGAAGTGAAATGTTTGATATAAGAAATTGAATGTTTTACTGTGTCTAATTTAGTCCTGAATGTGAACAAGAGTGCGTTATTCTCGAGTTCTGACTGTCCCAGGGGTGTGTAATTCTAGTCTGAGATTTTATATTTCCCCTCAGGAAGGAACATAAATTTCACTGAAGAGTGGCTTTTTGCTACCCAGCTACTGTTTGAGGGCTTTCTAGTCTCAGTCCTTCATTTACAATAGAGTTTGGTAGGTTTCAAAAGGCCTTGCAATTCTTTGAAGACTGACTCTTTTTTCAAAGTGTATGCAAGGGTTCCCCTAGGCTTTGAAAATGAGCTGATTTTTGAAATTGACTTGTCTTCAAGACTCAATGATTCTGGAGAGATTATTTTGTGCTTCTATTTTGTGTGTGTTTTGGGGGATTTTTTTCCTTTAAATTGTTACTTTTAAATTATTTTCTGAAATATTTAGTTCACATTATGCTCAGTTTGCACAGAAAATATATATGCTCTGGAATCAATGGTTTAAATATGAATCCTTAGGGAGGACAATGGAAAGAGAAATGCCTCTGCCAGTCAATTTGCAGCATAGCATGAAACAGTCAATAACAAAGGTGAGGATCCTGACTTCAAATGGAAGCTATTAACAATCAGATGTAAGTCGTGTATAATCATCTCCTATAAATCCCACCATTAAAACTCATACTAAGTCAGTGTGCAGAAGACTTGCAATCTGATTGTGAATCAGTGCTTTTTCTGAAATCCTGCTATTCATTTCAGATGTTTTAATTTTCCTCCAGGGTATCATACACTAGGGAGAAGGGGAATATTGAAGATGGTGATAAAGAGTAACAGTACTTGTAAGATTGCATTTAAGCTGATGTGTATCTGTCAGCAGTTTTGGGGGATTTGAACTGCATAAGCTTTTTCTCAATTGCTTTTTGCATCAGATGCTATAATATGAGGTTGCTAATCTGAGATGACTTTGCTTAGTGTTCCAAAAGCCTGTAAGCAGATATTAAAAGTGATTGCTGCACATTTGGTAAGTATTGTGATAGAGCCTGTCAGCAAGTAACTGAAAACCTCTTTGTGCTGCAGAACGTCATCTGCACTTATTTGCATGACGTTTGTGTTTGGATGTCCCTGAATGTACTGCAGGGGTATTATATTAGGCATTGCACAGCTTTATAAGAAGTGCCAATTCCTGGCCCCCAAAGCCCAGAACTGAAGTATATGAGGGACACTGAAGAACTTTCTTGCTTTTTACTCAAAGTCACAATGATGTCTCCAACAGAGCTGGAAGTGAGTCTAGATTTCCTAAGGGCTGGTGAGAAATCAAGAATTCTGTTTGACAGAAAAATTAATTGTATTGACATTTGCAATGTGTGAAGGAAAGAATCAATCAGAAATTTCATACACATAAGGAAAGAAGACGAAGTTGAAGATTGGGAGAAACATATGAAGATAAAATAGGCAGGAGAAAAAGAGAGAGAGAAGCATGTCAGTATGAAAGGGGGGAAAATCAAAGTAATTTTTCCTCTGCATGATTTAGGTGCTTGAACTGATGTATTGTTTTAAATAAGTTCCAATTAGAGAACACCTGTCTTTCCTTTATGCTTGTGACCTAGAATGATATTTTAGGACTTAGGTTTGTTTGCTTGTTTGTTTGTTGAAGGTTTTTTGTTTGTTTTGGGGTGTTTTTTTTTTTTTTGTTTTTTATGCGTGAGAGGGAAAGAGAAATGAGGAAAAATAGATTTTGGCAAAAAGTTTCAGTTGCTGGAAAACTGATGTCTTCCCAAAATGTTTCTGTCTACCCCCATTCTAGAATCTTAGATCATCTTAATTCTGTTTCTTACTGCATTGCATTGTCATTGGACAAGAATCATTATATTCCAGAAGGTGCATGGGTGCAGAATGGAAATGTAACTCTTATGTTTCCTCTCTGTTAAAGAAGAGTCTCACTAAGATGCACAAAAAATGGGAAAACTCTGGTTTTTTTCAGGCATATATGTTTTAAAGCTGATGGAAATTCATCTACATATTCTAAGAATATTTCCAAATTCTGTTTACTACTAAATTTCCGGGTGGTGATACTAAGAGGGCTACCATTTTAATGACAGAATTACTGTCTCTATAATGATTAATGGGAATAGTTCTTTATAATCCTTCCCTTGCTGACATCAGTAACTTTCATCTTTTCCTGATTGTACTGGTGGCTATACATTAGTTATGAATATAAGGGAATAAGTTTTAGGGAAATGTTGCAAGTAAGCAGATTGGTAGTTCTGGTTCCATTTCCATTGTCTAAGAAGAACAGATTTTTTTTTGGACTTTTCATAGACCTCTGACTAGGTTAGCATTAGTTTTTTATTGACCCAGCAAATTTTAGGTTACTGTGGCGGTTTCAGTTCAAAACCAGGTGGAAACACCAATTCATGTAGTAGTTTTCGTTCACCAATCTGAAATTTCTCAACCAAGAGCAAAGCAGGCTTAAACTTTGAAAGGTATGAAGAAAATTTATTGACAGAACTAAAAGAAGAATGATAAAAATCAGAATAAATCCTTCAGAACACTCCCCTCCCCACACCTTCTCTCTTTCCCTCTGACAATGTACAGAAACAACATCCAGAATTCTCAGTCAGTTTTACATTTCTAGAATAATCTTTCTTCAGTTCTATTAGGGAGAGGACCCTCTCTCACTCTGCTATGGGAAAAAACTCTCCACGAAAAACAGCCACATGGAACATCTGCATTTGTGAAATTTCCTCCCGCTTTTACAGCCTCTAATAGCTGTGCCTCTGGGCCATATCAATGTATGGGGGTTTTATTTTAAGAATAAACTGTTCAAAAGCAAAGGTTCTCTTCATTATCTTCTCTCAGGGCAAAAAGGTCATCATCACTCATTTCTCTCTCTCTGTTCCAATTTCTCAGCAATTCATGGGATCACAGTCACTTCAACATTTGCTCATCTGCACTGAATTCCTTTGCTCAGGTCTACAGTTTGAACTTTCCATCTCCCCTACAACGTCTCCATGGTTTAAAGGAAATATTTAGTCCATCACCATAGCTTACAAGAGAATTTCAGCCTGGAAAATAAGGCATCTCCCCATACTCCTGTCATCTGAAACTTTACTCCTTCTTGACTGACCTTGATGCCTTCATGTGGTCTCTTTACATGCCTTCACTCTGTCTCTCACTCAGGGAAGGATGAGGTCTGGAGGTCTCTTCTGTGCACTGAAAGAGTTAACAAAGGGCGGCGGCCAGCAATGTAATGAATTGCACTGGAGCTGCAGGCCTCTCTTTGCGGGGCTGCAGGGCTGCTTCTGGAATCAGCCACTGTGGAATTTCTTCAGTGGCCACGCTGGGCTAAAATCTTATCCGCCCGGCCAGGGCTCAGCTGTGACATGACAGGGGCTGATGACACCTCCCCTTTTCCCTGCCTGGGAGCCACCGGGACCCCGGCCCGGCAGACCCCAGCCATCGTGGACCAGCCACCCCCACCAGCCCCCCCCCCCCCCCCCCCCCGCCTCTCCTTCCTCCTCTGCCTGGCCTCCGGCTGCCGAGGGGTGGGGTGGGGAGGAACTCAGCTCAGTCCAGCCACTAAAAGAAGCCGAGCAGTGCCTCTTACCTCTCCCACAACCGGAAATCAGAAGGAAAAATTTCCGGAATTCTCATCTCAAAATTATATTCACAAAGGCGTACCTACCTTTTTCATTGGTTTAATCATGTGTCAATATTAAAAAATTGGCCACTCCAGGCCAAACCAGGACAGCTACTAAGCTTGACTAGTGAATGTAAAGGGAGAAAGTCACAGAGCTTAGGTGGAACCTGTGTAAGCAACTTCTCAGTCCTAGGGAGATTTATGTTCTACAGTTTGTTATTTCAGCTACCAGATTATGCTCACTCCAAAAGAAGATAAGGCTTGCGAAATATGAAGTTATAGTTCGTGTCGGGTAAATAAAAATAATTAGTGTTAGGAATGGATTCCTGAGTTTGCTAAATTGGTTGTAATAAGTTCCTAAGTTTATTAAATTAGTTGTTGGTTGATGCTGTTCTCATGTTAATTGTTAAATTAGTTGTTGGTTGATGCTGTTCTTAAGTCTGTAAGTCAAATCTCATGCTAATTGTTAACAGAATAAATTACTTTGCCCCCCCTCTCCCCCAACTGTACTTTCCCTATCCCGCCGGGAAATGCCACCGCTGCTCCCCAAAATAGTGCCCACCACTAAGGGGGGGGGGGGGGAGACAACTACCGCGAATATGTAAATGAAGGGTGCAAGAGCCCATTTGACACCAAATGCCTCTAAAACAACGAGCCTACGTGACATCTCGAAAAACCAACAACATGCTACACCTGAGAAAAGGCAGAGCAATCCTCCCACAGCATTTTTTGATTCAGAATGTGGTCACCATAACCTAAATGGGAGTCGACTAGAGTGACACCCCTGGACTGCGAGTGAGCAATTGTCTTCCTGAGGACTCTCGTGAGGACTGAAGCCCCAGCTCTGCCCTGAGGCAAAGCTGCTACATTCCTCCTCTCCCCGCTTCGTCCAAGGGAGCAGCAGCGGTGTGTGCGACCCCTTGGGCTCCCACCCCAAAGAGCTGATTTCAATAAAGGCTATTTGACAGGAGCTGGTCTCCTGGCCCTTTTATTTCAATTAGTATAATTGTGATTGTGAAATATGCAGAAGAGAGTTATGGGACAGTTACAAAGAGGAGTTATAATAAACATGGAAAGCAAAGCATGGAAGAAGGCCTTTTGAACTAATCTTTTGTTCATAATTAACTACTATAGATTTTAAGTTGTAAGAATATCTGAATTATAACTTTAGAGATTGTTTTTCTTTTAACAAATACTTTCTACTTGTAATTAAGCCTTAAGCTGTTTTGTAATAAAAACTTCTGAATTATACTTTTAGAATATTGCTTTGTACTTAGGATTTTTTAAAACTGTAGCTTTAGAATGTATAAAGGGTTTAGATCACAGAAAGAAGTGAGCCTACCTCACAAGCAAAACAGTGAAGAAAAACAGCCTGAGAAGGAAGGTGGACTTCAACTTGCTGACTAATGAAGCTGGACCTCCACTATCTGGGATATGCATTCCTGGATATACATCCTGAGAGGAATAGATCACAATGGAACTGTAAAAACCAGCTATCACAATTATTAATTTTACATCCTGAAGTATGTATCCTGAAAGGAATGGATCACAATAGAGTATAGAAATTGTAAAGAAACCAGCTATCACTATCATTGATTTTACATCCTGAAGAATGCATACTGAGAAAAATGGATCACAATGAAGTATAGAATTATGATGCAAAAACTAAAATTAGAAACTGTTGAGGAGGCCTACAGATATACATATAAATACCATCAGGCTTCAGCATTTGGTGTGCAGTTAGAGGGAGAGATCCCACTTCTGCACCCAGTTCTGCTTTGCTTATGTTTTACCATATTAATTAATAAATTGAATTACTGCTTGATATATTGGCTGAGTCAAACTCCTCATTTTTAACAGGCTGGTTCCCTAAATGGGGAAAAAATTCTTCCTGCTATTTGTGGCTCTTTTGTATTACTGGGGTGTCCTGGTTTGGCCTGATTGGACAATTTTGTAATATTGACAGATGATTAAATCAATGAAAGAAATTAATATACCTTTGTGAACACACAGTTTAAAACAAAACCCCAGGAATAGCTCTCTTGGCTTCTGGACTTGGAGGAGGTGTCGGGCTGGGTCCGGGCTGGCCCTGCATCCTGGCCAAGATCTCTGCCCGTGGAGGGGTGGTGAGGGGGCTGCTGAGCCCCTACCGGGGAGCCTGCCAAGCCCTGTCCCAGCGGGTGGCTGGGGCTCCTTGCCAGCGGGGCTGGGCCCTTTCCCGGTGGAGCCTGCCAGGCCGTGCCAGCCAGAGGCTGTATCGACACCGGGAGCAACTTAGAAGAGAGTATCCCGGAGGCCGCCGCCATTCCAGACTGGGAGTGGCCACACAGCTGGGATTGGAGCAGCCAGGGCGGTCTCGCACGGCAACCTCGGCATGCCTCTCAATGAACTTTATTTGCTCAGCCGCTTTGAACCAGCTTTACTACAGACAGAAGGGCAAAAGTGTCAGTGGCAGCTTTTCCTGTTTTCAACACCCCAGCAGAGTCGGGCCGGCACAGCTCGCATGATACTGGCAGAGACCACTTGGCCAACGGAGAGGCATGGTGAGCCATGTTCCCGATGCAGAGTTTGGACCAGATCAACCTTTCAGCGTTACAAGACTTTATAAAAACTGTTTCAATTAATGGTAAAGCTTGAGAAAAAATGACTCTATGAACACCAATTCTCTCCTGAATCAGAAAAAGGAAAAAAAGGTGAACACCTAGAAACAATAACATGGGACTCTGAGGTCAGTAAAGAAAGAGTTAATTCTAGATGAAGGGGATTGAAGAGATGCTTTGAGCTTGGCTGGAATTCTTTTGTAAAGCTATGGTGAAGATATATTTGTATAACAGACTTTGTTTTTTTTTTTTTCCTTGTGACGCATGGAAATGCATTGGGGGGGATTAGCATTCTAGCACAGTTGTGAGCTGAGGCACCAGTAGTTGAAGCAAATAGATGTTATGATCCAATGAGAAATTTGAACAGAGAGAAATGAGGAACCTTGCCCTAGAGATAGTAGTAAAAAACCTCTAGTCCCAGAGGTGGATGAAGGGAACTTTTGTTTTATGCTAGAACAGCTCATCCTTAAAATAGCACCCCAATAAATTGAAATGGCCCATGAAAGCAACTGTAAGAAAACTGCAAAACATGGGGAGGACTTTCACACTGCAAACAGATTTTTTTCTTTCTCCCAGGTGGCTGATTCGCTGTGACATTGAAGCCACGAGAAAACTGTTTTCTTATGGAGAAGTCTCCATAGTATGGCAAGAAAAACTCTTCTCCCTAAGTGAATTGAAGAAAACTATTTTAGCAGTAGTAAACTGACTAAAAGTTTTGCCTCTTTACATTGTCAGTGGAAAAGAAAGAAGTTTGGGGAGGGAGAAAAGAGGTGTCCTGAAGGTTTATTCTGATTTTCTCATTATTTTTCTTTTGGTTCTGTTAATAAAGTTTTCTTTATACTCTTTCAAATTTAAGCCTGCTTTGCTTTTCTCCTAATCCTATCTCACAGCAAAAAATAAACCCAAGACATTCATTGGTGCATTGGCCAGGAAATCTCAAATTGACAAACCTAAACCACTATACATAATTAGTGTTTCTGTCCGGTTTTGAACTGAAACCTTGACATGGGGTTTATTACAGAAAGTTTGATTAAATTAAATCTGGTCTTGGAGGAAACAGAATATTCCTTTGTCAATAGCATGTAGGCTTTTATCAAACTGAGATGGTCTTAAAGGAATGGACACTTAAAATACAGTCATTCCTGTTAGTTCCAATTCCATTTTTAGGCTCAACAAACCAAATGTTAAAGCTACACCAATGGGGAGAGAAATTTAATTTGACTTCCTCCTTTTTAGAGAGCATCTAGTTAAAAAGTTTCACCAGGATCAGAGCAGGATGTAAAACAAGAAGAGCATACTGAAAAAAAAAATAAAAATCCTATTCTCTTCATATTATTATTTATAATTGGACTTGAACAAAATGTGTCAAATCTGTGTTCCTGGGTAGCCATAGGTACTTCAGCTGCTGTACTTCTCTCCTAAAGCTAAAATATAATCCAAATAATCTTGACTCTGTGGTCACAATCCATCCCATGGTGTTGTCAGGTGAAAAAGGAGCAGAAGGTGGACTTGTGAATTACTTAAACTGTCTGTCTAAATCACTGGTCACTGATTTCCTGAAGTTTTGAACAGGTCAGTTGCCCCTGTCTATCAGAATTTTTGGTCATGTTTTCCTTGGTATTCTTTTAATCTTTGATATTAGTTCAACCTCTGCTCTCAATCTTTCTCTTACATTTGAAGTACCTTGATATTCTGGAAATGTGTTGTTTTTATTTATCACATCATTATTCTCTTCAAAGGGCTGTGTGCTTCAAGTCTCCGATGCCACAGGTGTTTTGCAATAGCAAGTACACAATCCTGTAGCTTTTCATTTGGTCTGTCTAGCAAATGGCATGTCTGGACATCTCAGACAGGATTTTCTCTCCACAATATGTTTCAATTGAAGGGCATAGATTTGTGTCTCTAAGATCATCTACCTAAAATCTTGGCACTGAAAAAACTAGTCATGTGCCAAGAAGATGATGAAGAACTGCTATGTGCTTATTAAGGAAATGCCAGACAGTGAAGCAGTGGGTGTTTCTGGGGTTTAGTACAATGTTGCTGCATTGGTTTCAGTTTTCTCAGTGTATCAGTTCCATTTCTCTCTGTACATATGCTGCCCAGAGCCTTTCTAGCATTTGATGCTGTTTCTTTACTGTCATTTTAATAACTTCCTTTGGATTAAAGGATGATACAATCTCTGTATTTTGAAAATCCCTGTTAGGAAACACTATCCCAGAGGAGTTATCACTCCCCTTTTCTTTTGCCTAGTTTGCAATTTTCATAGACTTGTTGCAAATTTCTACTAATGTCAATAAGAATACTGACATTTCTTATACCACTTAACAGAGTTGATGGTCTCAGCTGATTTCCTGTTTCATACTGCTTCATACTGTATCTGACCTAATGGCCTCTTTTTGTGATCTGCATTTTGCCGTGATTTGGTAAAAAACTGGCATACACTGCCAACTCACAACTTGTGTGTTGGGATTTAAAAGGCTTTGATGGGTTCCTTTCTGAGACTTCCATGTCCTGGACTTTCATATTTACAATGACTTCAGCTTGCATAAGTCGTTTCAGTATTTAATACTCTTTCTTGGAATATAGGCAATATACCAGAAAGTACCAAATTCCCTGCAAGCCCTGTCTTCCCAAAGAACCATTAAAAAAGATTGCTTTTCCACTATGACTAATCTGCCAGTATTTGGATAGAGCATTTGGTACCTTCAGTGAACCTGTTAGAAGGGATCTCATCAGAGGCAGTATCTAAGTTTTGGGTTGCCAATTTAAAATTCTCTAATCGAGAGCAAATCAGGCTTAAACTTAAAACAAAATAAAACTTTATTAACAGAGTTAAAAGGAACATAATAAGGAAGGAAATTTTATATAAAAAACTAACTAAATAAACAAAAAAACAACCCAGCACAAAAATGGAACAATACTAAACAACAAAACCTCTCACTGCTCCAAAGAAATTACAAATTCAGAAAATCTCTTTCGTTTGGTGCAGCTCAGCTCACTCATTCTGGTATCAGTCCCTCTGGCACTCGGAAATGCCGTGGCCCAGGCCAGGCCCCAGTGGGCCACAGGTGTGAGCTCCTGGTGCTCTTCTGGGTTTTTACTCCAGAGCAGGGTCAAACAGTTCCAAGAAAAAGAAAAAAACCCACAGTCTGGAGAACTTTTCTGCCTCAGCTAGCCAAAAACTATCAAAAAGCAAAGGAGAGCTCTCTCCCACTGTCTGTGCTGCAGACAACACAGGATGTGTGTGAAGGAAAGCTGAAAACTCTTATCTTTATGTTTTGAATACAGCAGCTTCAGACATTCCACTGCTTCTCCTTCTCCCCCCTTCACTCTCAGATCCATATTTAAAGGTGAAAAACTTATTTCTGAGCTAAACAGATGAATGGGGATACAATTCGACATCAACCCAGGGCAGTACATTTATGATTTTTTTCACTGAAGCCATTCAACAATGCCTCTTTTCTTATAAAATGTGATGTGCGTCCCAAGGATGCATGCCCACTACAAGTTATACTCATATAAAGGTTAATTATAATAATGGTGGTTCCCTCCTGCAGTTACATTTGTAAATGAGTTGATTTTCCAAAGCCAAATATTCCAGGCCTTTGAAGACAAAAGGAAGTCTTTGTTTTTTGCAAGAATTACCTCTAGGAGGATTTGTGATTATTTTGATTTTTAAGGTGTTAGCCCTGTTGCTGGTTTCACTGTTGCTTGATATTCAAAAAAAGTATTTCTTGTGTACTTTCTTCTTGTGCTCTCATTCCTCCCTGTCTCCTTTGTGTGCCCTAGTTAATCTGCAGGTGTGACTCATTTGATATTATCTAATAATCTAATAGTGCAAATTCTGTGTAGTTTCAGGTACTTCCAAATGCCTGTTGCCAAGGAGCATAACCATTCAAGGGGAAAAGAAATGTGCTGCTGGGCAACTTCAGGTGCTGAAATTGAAAGTGGTTGAGGTCATGCCATATTAAAGTGAGACAGGAAATCAGTTGATATAGGGCTTTCAGCTGAGCACTTCTGAGAATAGCAGCTTGTTGGCAATGATACAGCAATTTTTTTAGCTGTAGTACAGAAAGAGAAAAGGGACACCTTCAATGGTTAAGCTGTTTGGCATGAGAAAACAGCAAAGAATGTACCACAAAATACTTGAGGTGGATAAATCACACTTTTTTAGTGAGGATTTTGCAATTGTTCTTTCTTGTCTGTGCCTTTACTTTTCACTGAAAATAGTGGGGGGGTTTAATTATTGTTTTGTTTTGTTGCCTCCCTCTTTCCATCTGCAATTAAGAATTTTGCCTTTCCTTTTTGGCTTCTCTTTCTTTACTTATGGAAAATTGTATGAGGCCATTCAACCTTGTCATAAACACTCGCATACTGTGGGACTAAGTATAAGGTGCATCTAAAGGTATAGAACAAACCCACAAAAAGAAAGGTTTGTACAGTCGGCTGTGAGAACATTAGGGCACAAGTAATTTTTGACCTATGTTATGCTGTACTAATAAACTTTTAGTCCACTAATTACTATTATAACTATTTGGCCTTTGGGACATAGTCTTTGAATCAAGTCCAATATTTTGGCTAATTTTTTTTCATTTCTAGTGAAGGCTTTTTTTCTTAAGGAATATTCCAGAGCAAGAGCATCCACAGTAGAGTTATACTGTCATAATCAAAAAGTGTCATTAATTCTGGTAGAGTTTGTGCTGGTAATACATCTAGAAATAAAGGGGTTTACTTTTTTTTTACTTTTAAATGTAACCATTATTTTAAATATTTAAGAATTGGGTTTTTTTTCCCCCACAAAATGCCTCTCTCTGAAATATTACTCAGGGTTTAAACATAAAAGTCCACCCTGTAAAATAGGTTGCTGATACTCTGCAGTAACTTCAGCTTAGCATCCAGTGATGATAATGTGGGTTAAATGACAATCCTTCTGCAGTGATGGAAACTTGAACACTGTCTACGCAGACATATGCAACTAAAGGCTAAGATGGCTTAGCTAAAGCCTTACAGTTAGTGTGCATTTTAAAACCTCCCAAGAAGGTGAAATCAACCTCCTTCATTGCTGTATGCTGGAGTCCAAAGAGAATTTCAATGTACTTTTTATCATTTACATCTGTCATTTACAGCTGTCATTGCTTAGATCCTCGATGTGAAACTCCCTCATGATTGATCAAAGTTGTCTAATTAGGAAAGGGTCAAAGACATGGTCCTGCTCTAGAAAGAGAGTGACTTTGATGAGATTTTTGCAGTCTTAGTCATCTCTGTGGCATGTGATTTCTATGTGAAACCAATAGGAAGTTTTTTGAAGGTAGTCTAGAAGGTGGCAATATGGACAGCTTAGAACTGAACACTTGCTGCAGTGCTACCATGGTAATATTAGAAAGGATTTAAAAATTAAAAAGGGCAAACAAAGCAGTTGAAAGGAAAAGAAAATTAACCATTATACCATTCTTTAGATATATCATTTTAAAATAATTTTCATGCAGTTTCACAGCCTAAGTTGGTATCCCTGAAAAGGAATCTGAGACAGAGTAAGCTTTTTAATGGAGTAGATGTGATAAACAGAGGCCAAGTCATGTTTTTTACATAAAATATAAGCAATGCTTGAGCCACCCCTTGCTCAAGGTACTTAGCTCATGCTTGCTCAGAATTTTAGAGTCACAATTGTCATTTAAACTTTTCAAGGAAAGCTCTGAATAGCACCTTTTATATAAAAATAGTAATTTATCTCCTGTATTTCTGTGAAGTGGGTAAGCCTTTTGCCATCAACAGAGTTGCTTAACCTTTTATGTTATATTCCTCTTCCATATTGTTCTTGAAGGTCATTAATCTACTTCAGAATTGGCATGTGGAATAGAATACCTTTTCTTTTTGAAAGCTCATCTAATTTAGCCTACTTACAGCAAATAATTCATTAATTTTAAGTCTCCAACTAGCATATTTTTTGCATTTTCTAAACTTTGAAACTTGTAACAAAAGCACTCTAAAATACTCTACTTTTTTAAGCACACAAAATGATTGCCTCCTTTGCAATTGGCAACTATAAAATTAACGACAGGTCTTCAGTATTTTAATGTACCCCATATTTAGCCAAGTAATTAACACCACATAAAAATAGTCCCTTCATTTTGAAAATAGTTCTAAATTGGTTTTGAACATACAAAACACACTGCATTGCATGCAGATTTAATTGTCATGAAAGCAAACACAATTTTTATGTTCATATAGCACAGTTTTCCACAGTTTTCCACAATTGTTTTTGGCACAGTTTTCTATTCACATGACTGTTCAGACATTGTAAGGTGCTTCTAAGATTCTGTAGTAAGAGGAAAAGGAGGAAAGGTTGTGCTTTATTTCTGACTTCCTTTGGTTTTCTTTTTTGTTACTTCTTGGTTTTTCATGTCACCTTTCATGATACTGTGTGATTTAGATTCATATTTGCAGTTTACTAAACTGTTTTTTTCTCTGTAATTCTTGTAAATTTAAAAAAATTCCATAAATATGTAATTTTTTATAATTTGCTAGCTACATAAAATCTTCCTGCTGTTATAAAATGCTTTTAATTTGCTTTTTTTATCACCATTCAAATTAAAACTAAACAGTTCCTATATTCACTGCTTTTGTACTGGATTCAGTTCAGCAACATGGGCTAATGGTGCAAAAAAGTTCTGCTGAAAGAAAAGATCTGCATATAAATTGACCAAGACACATAGTACAAGGGTCTTGTAAAGGTTCAAAATTTTTCTACCCTTCTGGCAGTCTGTATTCACAGTAAGACTTGATGAGGTATTTGACTAGCATTTATTTGACAGAAGATGGCAGCAAAATGTACATTATCCCCTCTGTTATTTATCATTGTCTAAACAAATTTATTCTTGCTGTGTTACATGCAATATATTAGTAAAGCCAAAGACTATAAAAATGCAACTTTGTTCTGGATTCATAAAACCAAATCTGTCTGTGGACAGAATTGCCCTGCGTGATGCTGTGAACTCCTAGTTGTATAGAGTCACTGGTTAAAGTGAGCTGTCTGGAGAACAGCACTTTCATTGGGCTTGACTCCTGTGTCTGTAAGGTGGGGAGTTATGTGGAGCCTTGAGCCCTGAGAGTATCATGGACCCAGAGACACATCGTGTAGTTCTTTGACCAGCAGTGGCACACTGAGGCATGATGGATTACTTGCAGAGTTTCCATTGTAAAAAGGTTTTCTGCCCCTGTGAAGAATAAGACTTCCATTTTCCTGCGCAGTCATTCTGTATGTTACAATGGTACCTTGAATTAATCAAGTGCTATTTGCACAATGGTGAGTGAGCTTGGGTTATTAACCTTCTCATGTTTGATCTGTTTCCTGTTTCAGTAAATAGCAAACCTTCCAATTACTCCAATGAGAACAAGATTAGGCTGCTACTGTATTTCACGTTTGCATAATAAAATGGTGGTTTTTGCAAATATTTACAATGGTTTTTTCAAGTACTGAAACAACAGCTCCACTCAGGGCAATTCTGAAATAGACTTTAGCTGTCTTCCATGTTACTTAGAAGGTGAACTGTGGCACTTCTAGTTTTCAAGGCAAGGCATTTCATAGGATCCTTAAAAAAGGCTGCTCGATGAAAAGGTGAAGAAACTGGGGTGAAGAGGGGAAAATCCCAGTCTTGGTTTATGGAATAGATTTAGCCAGATGATCAGCAATCATTAGTTTAATTAGATACCAGCATAGTCTTTCACTCCTGCAGATCCCAAAAAGCTTAAAACATCCAGCAACTGTTTCCTTGTAAAAAGTCCCACAGACAAAAGCCAGGCTTGGCCTTCCCCTTCCCCTTGCAGCCTACAAACTCTGCCAGACCTACAGGTGATTCTCACTTTCCTTCTCAGCTACATGGAAAACACCTTCTCAGTGTCACAGAATCCTTAGCAAAACCAAATAGCAGTTCCACTTCAAACAGCTCAATGTGCCAGGACAGAAAGCTTTTGCTGCCCTGCCCCCATGTTTTTTCCTTGCAGCCTTTCATTTTCAGAGCACACACTGAAGCTATGAACTTTGTTTCTCAGATGAGTGTAGTGTCATATTGCTGGAGTCCCATAGCTCCATCTCCTTGCACAGACAAGCTGCTTCTGATGAAACATGCTGATGCTACACCCTTTCCTGCTTAGCTATTTGCACCATCACATTCTGTGTCCCGCTTGGAGTCTGAATCTAAGCCGAGAGGTTTCTGGCTACATCTCACACACACAGATGTGCCAGGAAGAAAAAGTTTGTTTGAACCTTGCCACTTACATTTGAAAATGTCCCTTCATTCTGCAATCAAGTGACAGCTTTCTTTGCTTTACATCCTGCAAACTTCACAAACACACACACACACACACACACACACTGGAGCTATGCACTTTCTTTCTTTCTCAGCTGCACTCATCCATCCCCCACCTTGACTTTGCTACCGCTTTCCTCTTGGTTTTGCCATGTGTTGCGGTGTGATTTCATGGTTTACCTCGGAAACCTGGTTCCTCCCCTGAAGATCCCCCCCCCCCCCCCCCCATGTCTCAATCACCTATCCTTTCCCCACCCTGACCACTGCTGAGCACTGTCTGTCTACCCTGGACTTCCAGAAGGGTGTCAAGTGATTGGCAGATTCAAAAGATACCCTCTTCCCCTTAGGGGGCATTGGGGCATTGGGCTATCCAAGTGTCCTTTTTCCCTGGAGACTTCCCCTCCTGTATCTGGTTGGTGGGCTCCCTCTCCCTTCCCTCCTCCTGCTCCCCAGGTAAAAGGATGAGAGACCATGCGGTCGTTCAGTCTGTTACAGTAGTTAGTTACAGTAGTTTGTTACGAGAGTTCAGACACAGAAGTTCGGTTACAGTTCTGATAGGTTCTGATAAAGGAGTTGCTGGATTCAGAGGCCTGTGTGCCCGAATAAAAGAATTGGATTAAAACCCTCCATCAGAACCGACTCCTTCCTTCACTACCGCCTTAAAGCTTCTCCATTAGAGGGAAACCTGAAGAGCCCCGGCAAGTCTGGACTTGTCTCCACATGCCCAGCTGCAGCGTCCAGCTAGAGCCAAAGGTGTCTCTGGGGTAAAACACCACAGTTGCTGCTATTTGGTTCAGCAGCAAGGCCAGACAAACCAAGGCACGTCCCGTCTGCAATATTGGAAATTCCAATAGCCGTGCATGGATTTCCCTCTTAAGACACCCATTGTGTTACCTACCCCTCCCTTACATTACCTTTCCTTTCCTACCCAACCTTGCATTTCCTTATCATTCCTAACCATTCCTTTCATTTGCTTTCCTGACCCATCCATGTCCTTTCTTTGCCCTTCCTACCAATCCAGTGCCTTGCATTGACTTGCTCACCCATTCCCTATTACTTTTCCATTTGTCCAGGTCCAACCTTTTATTTCCTTCTCTTTCTAGGACTCTTATTGCCTTGCCTGCCTCTTCTTTGTCTTGCCTTGCCCTTGAACGTCTTCCTTTCCTTGCATTACCTTGCTCACGCCTCCCCCACCTGGAATTCAATTACTCTCTTTTTTGTGGAATTTCTTCAACTTGCTTTGCCATGCTTGCTCCTCCTAGGACTCTCAAGATCTTCACATACCTCCAGTGTTTCAGGAGCATGTGAGAGTGTGTGTTAGTTTGACCAGCCCCATGGAAGTGATCTGGTTGGCTTTGAGGTTGGACCAACTGGAAGACATTTCATCTCTGTGAATATTGGATTTCAAGGAAAAAAAAGCCCAGGAAAGCTCTCTTTCTTTTCTGGTCTGATTACAGGTAACAAGGTGGCCCGGCCCCTCCGCACAGCAGGGCTGGGTCAGGTGGGCTTTGCTGCAGGGCCAGGACCCTCCCCAGGAGGCCATCGAGCCCCGTTCCAGCAGGTCTGGGCCCTGCCTTTGCTTCAGCACTTGCCAAGCTGGGTTTTTTCCCCCCACCTCCCCCAGCATGTCCAGGCTGGGAGGAAGGGTGGCGTGGCCCTGGAAGCAGCAGCTGCAGGATGGCCCAGGCCTGCTCAACTGGCCCACGAAGTCGGGCGGGGGAGGGCCGGGCCAAATACTGGCAGTTTGTTCCCAGGCTGGGGGAGGAAAGGACATCAGCCTTCCTAGCAAAACCACCGAAGAAACTTTTTAGTGCAGCAGCAAGTGGCTGAGAAGCTGTCCTGGAACTGTTGACACCATGCGGCTGAGACTGAGGGGTGGATCTGCAAGTCCAGAGTGAAAATGTTAAACTCTTTCCTAACCAGATGAAACTTCCAAAGCATGAATCTTGACCAGTGAGAGAAAGAAGAGACCAAATGAAATGCAAAAAGACACAGTGTGAGACCTAATGTCAGATAAAATGAGAGAATAATCCTAAATTGAAAGGAAGATGGAAGGAGTGGCCTAGTTAGGTTGGACTGCTCTTGTAAATCCATAAAGAATGGACTAAAACCCTGTATCATATAAAATGTTTTTAGGGGGATGTAAAGTTCTAGTTATAGCTGTGTGTTGATTTAATTGTGATCTACTGGAGAAATTTGAACAGAGGAAGACAAAGAGAGTGAGATGATGCCCTCTGCCCAGTGAGAGAAAGTCACCTCTGTTTCTTGAGAGGAAGATGGGATAAATGAAGAGAACGCTTGTTTTATACTAGAAGAAACATCCTTAAACTGTACCCGAATAAGCTGATATGGCCCATGAGCAGCTGTGGAAGGCTGTCTCATGGGAGAGGTTTCACAATGGCAAATTTCATTCCCCTGGATGGGTCATTCAAGAAGTGTGACAGCAAGAGAACTGGTATCTTGTAAAAAATCTTAATTGTAGGACCCATGTTAAGATAAGGTCCTACAAATGGGAGAAATACAGCCACAATCACATGCCATATGAACCAAGGTAAGCTAGACCACATGGTGCTACCTAACAAGATTTCTATATCCAGCACACACACAAAAAAAATAGGCTCCTAAAGAGCTGTTATTCTTTTATCTTTCAATGCCCTCGAGCCCCACATTGGGTGCCAAAATCTGTCATGGTTTGAGTGACAGGTGTCTCCTAAGGAAGGCAGGAGCCTCCCTTGGAATGGAGAATTTAAACTCCCTCCCTCCAAATTATTATAACTTTTGAAATTAAGGGGCTCTCAGGCAAAGATATGGGAATAGGAATAGCAGTTCTTTATTAGGGGAACTAAAATAAACAACAAAACAAAAAAACACATGCAGTATTACAAAGGAGAAAAAAGAAAGAAACAAACAAACCCCACTGACAGAGTCAGGATACAACCTGACACCCTGTGGGTCGGGGTGTTGGTGGCAGTCTGATTAAATGGTGGCTGCAGTCCTAGTAGCAGATGTGGCTCTACTGAAGTGATGCTCCTGTAGAAAAAGTGGAGGTTTTCGCTGAAGGTCCTGTGGTCATAAATGGGCCTGGTCTTTCTCTGAGAATCCAGTGGAAAAGGCTGTCTTGGTGTTCCAACTCCCAGATTTTTCTCCAGGTAGGAATACTTGGCTCCTCTCCCTGGTTGGAGAATTTCCCAGTGGGATGATGTAATTCTATTAGTGAGACTCAATGGCCCATTAGCAGAAGATATCTCCGAGGAGGGAGGCTGGGTTGTGGAAGAGATAAGAAAACTGCCCCAGCAGGTTTTTTGACAGTTGGCCCATTGACAGACAATTACACCCCCACCCCCTGCCCCCAGTTTCATCAGATGGTGATAGAATACAGAGTTTTATTTACTTTTTGCTCCGCAACCCATGACACCAGGTCAACCCTTTCATTTCCTTCTCTTTTTAGGACTGTCATTGCTTTGCCTATGTCTCCCCTTTCTTTCTTTGCAAAGCCACTGTGTAAATTCTCCTGTTCCTCCACCCCCCCACAAGCTGCCAGCTCAGATTTAGGGGGAGTATTGGAAGAGGGGAACTACAGAATAGGGTAGAGAGAGTTACAAAAGAGGCTCCTTACCCCAGGATGTATTCCAAGGCCTTTATTCCTTGAAGGGAATCCAGAGAGCAAGAGAGAGATCACATGGGGGGAGAGGGGTTTTTATCACCTTTGGGGTCGGGTCAGGTTACCTGTCCGATGGCTAGAGGTCAGGAGACCAGGGGGCAGGTAACCCAGGCCAGTTACAGTTTCTGGGGGAGGGGTTTTGGGGGAGAAACATTCCCAAGAGGGATACAACATCTCACCCTTTTTTGTTTAAGAAAGTTAAAGGGAAAACATTGGGTTACATGGAATGAGGATAACAAGAAATAGGGAAAACAAACATTTTTAAAACATGTTAAAAGTCTCTGTTTCTGTCGGCTGGAGTCCTCACTTAGGAAGGTTCTTCATCTATCTGACGGCGTCTTCTCTTGGAGGCAGTGGCTACCTGCCTTTCATCTCCTTCTGCAGGAGCTGGGTTTTTGGGGACGAAAGGTTTGACCCACTTCTGAGGTATCCATCGAGGACCTGAGGGAGCAGCTACACACGCATAGCCACGACCCCAGGTCACGAGCTCATAGGGTCCCTTGGTTTCCCGAGTTTCTGGGTCCTTAATCCGGACTGGTGGACGCTGAGAAGGTTTGAACTGATTACCACTGTTAAAATGACGAGTTACAGGTGGATTCATGTTTTCAAAAGAACAGTTTAGGAAATTGATGGTAAACATGGCTTTGCAGAGCTTCTCATGTGGAGGCATCCACACAGTTGTGTTGCTCTGTTTAGCCAAAACCTGTTTGAGCGTCTGATGTGCACACTCAACCACAGCTTGGCCTGTGGGGGAGTGGGGGATGCCAGTTTTATGTTCCACTCCCCACTGCTGGACAAATTCTAGGAACTCCTTGGATATGTATGCTGGGCCATTATCAGTTTTGATTTCTTTTGGGATCCCTAGCACTGAGAAAGCTTGCACTAGGTGTTCTTTAGCATGCACAGCTTTCTCTCCTGCGTGGGCAGAGGCAAATACTGCACCTGAATGTGTGTCAATACTCACATGAACATATTTGAGGCGACCAAAACTAGGAATGTGTGTGATATCGGTCTGCCATACTTCACAACTGCCAAGGCCTCGGGGATTAACTCCCATACCCATTGATGGCATAGCCTGGAACTGGCAATTGGGACAGGTGGCCACAATAGCTCGAGCCTGACTCCGTGTTAGCTGGAACTGACGGATCAGACCTGGCACATTTTGATGATATTGTTGGTGACTCAATTTTGCCTGTTGGAAGATGTCAGGGAGGCGTGCTTTCTCAACTGGTGCAGCAAGGGAGTCTGCTCGACGATTCCCCTCTGCAATTTCCCCTGGTAAATCCAGGTGTGATCGTACATGCATCACAAAGAATGGATGATCTCGATGAGAAACCAAATAAATCAGCTTTGAGAGCAATCTGAAGAGATGCTCATTCTCAGTTTCTCTGAGCACAGCCTGCTCCGCTCTGGACACTATTCCAGCTACATATGCAGAGTCAGTCACTAAATTAAATGGTTCTGAGAACTTTTCAAAGGCTCTTACCACAGCTGCTAGTTCAGCTACCTGGGGGGATCCTTCTACAAACTCCACATCAGCTTCCCAATGCTGAGTTTGAGGACTTCTCCAAGTCATCACCGACTTGTGGGAAGCCCCAGATGCGTCCGTGAACACTGTGAGAGCTTTGAGTGGTCTCCGACTCCTTTTCTCACAAGGAATGAGGTGGAATTCCTCATTAAACAGCTTGTGAGATGGGGCATGGACCGATATTTGTCCCCTGTAGCTGTCCAGAGATAGCTGGAGATTGGCATTTCCCCAGAGCAAATGCTCAAGCATCTCTTTGGTCAGTCTCTTTGGAGAGTTTCTTCCCTCCTCTGAGAGCTTAACCGGGAGGTGAATGCATGTAAAATCACAACCAGCCAGTTCACACAGCCTCATCCTGGCTTTCTGAATCAATTGAGCTATTAACTCTTGTGGCTCAGTGATGGTCTTGGATCTTTGGTGAGAGAGGAAGACCCACTCTATGATTAAGAGTGAATCTTTCTGCCCCTCGATCCACTGGTAAATCAGACCATGCAGGTGTGGCAGTTTTCCTAGTACAATGAAATGGAAAGGTAGGCTTGGTTCATACCTGTGAGCCTGCCTCTCTGACAAGGCTTTCTTTACCTTTTGGATTGCAGTCTTTGCCTCTGGGGTCAGTTCCCTGGGAGAGCTCAGCTCTCTCTCCCCTTTCAATAATTTGAAAAGAGGGTCTAGATCCTCATTTGTGAGGCCTAGCCAGGGTCTTACCCAATTCAATGATCCACACAGGGAGTGGAGATCTGCTAGGGTTTTAGGATTACAATTGATTTCCAATTTCTGAGGAACAACGGTCGTCTCTGAAATTTGTAAGCCCAGATACTTCCAAGGTGGCATCCTTTGAAGTTTGTCTTCCTGTAATTGAAAGCCAGCAGAGGTTAAAACTTTAACCACTAGGTCAAGCGTGTGTTGGAGTATAGTGTCATTGGGGGCACACACCAGCACATCATCCATGTAGTGAAGGATGATGGCATCCTGTCTCTCGGCACATACAGGTGACAGCAATGATGCTATGTACTGTTGGCATATGAATGGCGAGGCTTTACAGCCCTGAGGCAGCACCTTCCAGTGATACCTCTTCATGGGGGCCTGGCGATTTAGGATGGGAACTGAGAATGCAAACCTTATGGCATCTCCTGGGTGCAGAGGAATCTGGAAGAAACAATCTTTGATATATAATACTGCTAATTTCCAGTCTCAAGGGAGCATAGTTGGCGAAGGCATTCCTGGCTGGATTGGTCCCATATCTTCTATGATTTTGTGTATTTCCCTTAAATCATGTAGGAGTCTCCACTTGTCTTTTCCTGGTTTCTTTACTACAAAAACTGGGAAATTCCAAGGGCTTGTTGTTTCTTCTAGGTGGCCTTGAGCCACTTGCTCCTGTACAAGTTTATCGAGCGCCTCGAGCTTATCTTTGCACGAAGGCCACTGTGGTATCCACTTAGGGGTGTCACTCAGCCATGTTAATTTGTGGGTAAGGTGCCCCACAGTGGCTACTTCTAAACAATTCTGGGGTGTCTTAGGAATAATCAATTGGACACCCCACTGGGACATGGTATCTCTTCCCCACAAGGGGGCTTTGTAATTTGCAATGTATGGACGGACACTTGCTATTTTTCTATCCGCTCCTTCAATTTGCACAGTGTTTTTTGAGATTTTAGCCAATGTAATTCCTCCTATGCCCTGAAGTTTGCCAGCTATAGGTTGCAGTTCCCAGTTCGATGGCCACTTGCTCTCAGGTAAAATTGTAATGTCAGCGCCTGTATCCAAAACTCCCTCTACATGGAGGCGATCTGACCCATTTGCTATATTGCACGCCAGGGAAGGCTTGTCCTCTCCCACCACTTCTGCCCAGTAGATTTCAGGTGATTTTCCATCAGCTACTATCTCTGCCGGAACAGGAATGGCTTGGGCAAGGATTAGCCCCTCTGCTAGGTAGAAAGGTGGGTGTTTGCAAAGTGCTAAGAGCGTGAGGTTTGTTATTTGTCCCTTAATGGTCATGGGAACTACCGCAATTTGATCTGGAGTGTGTGCCATATCCCCCATGACAAAATACTCACTGTCGGTTTCCCATTTGGGCAACTGGTCTTGAGGGAAGTTTGACAGATCCACTGTGATTATTGTCCAATCTGTAGATCTGAAATGAAAACCTTTGGGAGTCACGAGCCTGTGTCGGCCCCGTGGCTGCCAAACCTTGTTAATTGAACATTTGACAGTTTCAGTTTTTTCCTCCCCCACCCCCTCCCCCTTATCTGTTGAGAGAGAGGTATTAGCTGGTGGGGGACCCCGTCTATTTGTGTTCTCGCGCGTGACAGAATGAATAACGGGGGCCGCTGGGAAATTAGTTTTTTTGTTTGTTGGACTTCTGTTTCTGACTTGGACTCTGGTTCTTGCTCTCAGAGCAGGCCTTTGCAAAATGTCCAGGCTGTTTGCAGAGGTAGCATATGATGTGCTGCAGACGATCTCGTGATGTTGGTTGCCTCATTAGTTCAGGTCGCACCGGTGCTGCAGCCTTGGGATGAGGCAGTCCAGGATCAGGTGCACTGAACAGCTCTGCTTTCCTGCAACACGCTTCCATCATGTGAGCAAGAGAAAGGGGAGGGTCGAGAGGAAGGCTAAGAATAACCCTACGACAGGCCTCATTAGCATTCCTCAAGGCCAGTTCTTTAATGAGTTCGGTCTGGATAGACGGTTGCTGGACTTGTCTTTCGACCTGTATTCTTAATCGATCGACAAAATGCAAAAAACTTTCAGAAGGGGATTGGTTGATATTTCTGTAACTGCCTTGAGTGTCTGTGGTGGGTAGCTGATGAAAGGATTTTTCTGCGGCAGTAGAAATTTTGTATAATATTTGCTGTGATAGTAATCGGGTTTGCTGTTCAGGACAGAGCAACTGACCTTCACCACATAAGTGATCTAATGTGATATCATTATTGTCATTATCTTTGGCTATATCAGGTGTTTGGTGGATGTCCTGTAATACTGTTTTTAAATTTTTTTTCGAAATGCTTTCCCATAATTCATATTCAGATGGAGTTAATAAACATCTGAATAAGTCTTTAATATCAGAAGGTACCAATTCATTTGAACTGAATGTGGCAGTCATCATGTTTTTGAAAATTTGGATAAATCGGCCAAAATCTTTTTGTATTTTGCAGAGTTCTTTTTTATCTTGGTAAGAAAATGGTTTGTATTCTTTTCTACCATTTTTCTTGCCAACATATACTACAGGTGCCACCATAGGTATGTTTTCATCAGAGTCAGTTTTAGTTTCAGGAAAGTGTGTTGTATGGAGGGCAGAAGATATGGTACTACTGTGTGTGTGTGTATGTAGGTGTGTGTTAGGTTGCGATATAAATTGTTCCTGGTTTGCAGCTGTGAGCAGTTTGCAGCACCCCCCACAGCCGTGGGGGAGCAGGGAACCTGCCCTCCCCCCGCCGCTGCCGCCTGCCCTGCCGCGATTGGGTGTGCAACAGTAACAATGGGCCGTGCTGCGAGGGGAGGGGGGGGGAGAGGGAGCCACGGCAACCGCCGTTCGCACCGCGCGGGGAGGTGGGGCCTGCGGGGTCTGCCGCGGCCCCACCGCCGCTCTGGGTGGGGGGGGCTGCGGGGGCGCCGCGGTACGGGTACGGGTGTGCCGCGGCCCCGCCGCCGCTCAGGGGGGGGGGGGGGGGGGGGGGGGCGGGGGGGTGCGGGGGCCCCGCCGCCGCGGGGGGGGGGGGGGGGCTGCGGGGTCTCCGGTGGCTCCGGTGCCGGAACCGGGATCGGAGCAAAGCCCACGCATCCATGCCGGGCTTTCGCAATCCCTGCCAAACGCAGCTGCGCCCCCCGCGCCGCCCCGTCCGCTTTTCCCCCCCCGCACCGCTCCGGGGTCCAAGGTGGAGGGGGGCATGGTATTGTAACAGGGGGGAGGGCTGGGGGAGGAGAGGTGGGGTAGGCTGGGGGCGGAGAGGTGGGAGGGGTGGGAGGGGATGGGGGCGGAGGGGTGGGATGGATGGGAGGGAATGGGGGCGGAGGGGTGGGATGGATGGGATGGGATGGGGGTGGGGTTAAGGGGGAGGGGGTATGGGTGGGATGGGATGGGGGCGGGGTTAAGGGGGAAGGGGTATGGGTGAGGGGCGGGGCTTTGAGGGACAGACAGGTTAGAATGGAGAGACTCAGCCACGTGCTCGGCGCCATCTTTGTGGAGCCATGCCGTGTTCACACGTGGCTCTGATGACTCTAAGCTGGAAATAGAAAACTGTGGAGGTATAAAGAGGTTACTTAAAGTGGATTTCTCGGGCTGGCTGTCGCATCTGGATGCCAATAGATGCTTCCGTGCCTTTAAAAAAATTGGGATGAATTTCGGAACAATTTTGTCACCATTTTCAGCTTTTTCTGTTAGTATTAAACCAATATTATCCCAAAATGCAACAGAAGTGACATTTTCCCAGTTAGTATTTGGGTATTCCTTAGCTAACCATGAGGTAAATTGTGTTAGTAGCTTCTTAGAGATTTTAAGATCTTTTAAAAGTGGCTTAAGTTGCTTTAATAAACTCTTTTGCGGACACGAGGGTGTTAGTCCCATGATAGGTTACAATGTATCCAATTCTCTAAACTTCTGAGCAGAATATAACAAGAAACAGGACCGTCCCTTTTTCCCGCTTTCACCAGAGACCCGGGAGGGGATGAGGGGTGGAACAGAGCAGGGCAGAAAGGGCTCAGTGCCAATTCCCCAGCCCTAGGCAGTGGGGGGGGGCTCACTACGGGGACCCACCAGAGCTTACAACACACCCAAAATGCAGAGTTTCCCTGGCCCGCACAACGCCAGTGCCTACAGGGAAACCCACGAAAAGAAAAAAGATTTCTGTTTCTTGGCTACAGAAGTACCCTATTGAAAACCGACCTGTACAGGTCCAGGCTACCGGCTTTATCCTTCCCACCCTCAGCTGTACAAAAAACGGCTGAATCAGTGAGACAGGTAATTGAACAGTCCGAAAAGCTTCCAAGACCTCCTGAAGAGGCTCCAGCTTATTACGTAGGTTTCAATGCTACGTTGGGCGCCAATTGTAAATTCTCCTGTTCCTCCACCCCCCCACAAGCTGCCAGCCCAGATTTAGGGGGAGTATTGGAAGAGGGGAACTACAGAATAGGGTAGAGAGAGTTACAAAAGAGGCTTCTTACCTCAGGATGTATTCCAAGGCCTTTATTCCTTGAAGGGAATCCAGAGAGCAAGAGAGAGATCACATGGGGGGAGAAGGGTTTTTATCACCTTTGAGGTCGGGTCAGGTTACCTGTCCGATGGCTATAGGTCAGGAGACCAGGGGGCAGGTAACCCAGGCCAGGTTACAGTTTCTGGGGGAGGGGTTTTGGGGGAGAAACATTCCCAAGAGGGATACAACACCACTGATTGTCTTGCCTTATCCTAGAAGCCCTCCCTTGCCTTGCATTACTTTGCTCACCCCTCCTCCACTTGGCATTCAATACCCCTTTTCTACTGACATTTCCCAGCCTTGCTCCAACCTCTCTCCTCCCTCCAGGACTCCCAATGCTCTCACGCAACCCCTGTGCTTCAGGAGCATGTGAAAAGCCATGGGGTGGTCCTATGCAACCAGATCTGTCTTTCTGGGCAGTTTTTGTCTTTGAACCAGTGCTTGCATGTGTTAGATTTTGGATAGGCAATCCATATTTTGCCCTTGGGCTCTAGGACTAGAATGACAGTTCTTTTGCCTATGAAGGAAAGCAGGTAGCCCAAATGTTTTAGGTGCAGATTAGAGATGGCCCATGTGAGATCAAGGCTGGAAAGAACAGTCTGTCCCGCTCGCTTTTGTGTGCCAGCAGTCCTTGAATGTATATGTCACTTGCCTTGCCTTGGCAACCCACCAGTTTCCTTGCCTTGCCCTGCTAACCCTCCTTAGCCTTGCATTCCCTTCCATGCCCATGCCCCACTCTTGACCTGCCTGCTGCTTTCCTCCAGGGTCTTGCCTTGCCTAGCCCTTCCTGTTTCTGCCTGACCTACCCATCACTGGGCTTACTTTCCTATGCCCAGCCTTGCCTAGAATTTCTGTGCCTTCTCTCACCTACCACTCCATTTTCTTTCCCCTTACTGCTCTGGTCTTGCCAACCTTTCCCTTGATGTGCCTTGGTTTGCATTGCCTTGCCAGCATGGAAGGCAATGCAAAGGGTGGTAAGCAAGGCAAAGCAAAGCAAGGAAGTTGTAAGTAGGGTGAGGCAAAGCAGACATAGGCAAAGGGAAGCAAAGCAAGGGTAGGCTAGGAAAAACTAGGCAAGGTACTGAAGGCAAGGCACTGAAGGCAAGGCAAGGCCAAGTGACTCGGAGTGCCCTTCTTCAGGAAGCAAAGGACATAGTGCCAGTGTTGGTGGAAAAGATGTTAAAGTACTGTGGGGACATAGAGTCCAGCAAGATATTTCTGTCCTGGCCCCTTCTGTGTAGGAGCAATTGTTGGACATATTCAATACTATGGCTTGGTAAGATGCTGAGGAATGGCAATGCTTATCAAGGGAAGGAAAGCATGTAGCCCCAGTGTTGGAGGTGCAGAGAAGCTGCCTCGTGGAGGTCAAGGGCAGTGGCAACTTTCTATCCTGGAATATTTGGTTTGGAAGCACTGCTTCAATTTGTACATTGATGGAGGCAGTATCCATCTTTGGAAGATGGTCTTCTGAAAGATTCAATTTGGCATGTGGTTTCCATTTCTCAAAGGTGGCCTTCTGGAAATTCTGTCAGCACACATCTTTTGGACAAGATAAGCAGCTAAGCTGAGTCTTGGTGTGCAGTTGATCAACTGCCCCAGGCAGGTAATGCCCAGTAACAGTGTTCTGGCACCTTTGTATGGAGTCAGTCCCTGGATGTTTTGTATTTTGGAGGAGGGGATGCCATTTTTTCTGACGTAGGTTTCTAGTTCCTCTCTTTGGCAAAGAAAACAAGTTTGGATGTGCACTTTGGGTGATCTGAGTGAATTTAAAGGTTTTTGCCAAAAAGCAGTTCTCTAGGTTAGAGCTGTTGAACTGTCAGTGGGTATGCAGACACCAAACTGTTGAGCTTTTTGTCCTGGTAGCTTTAGTGTGTCAGCAGTCCCTGGTGTCGTTCTGTTTGGATCCTGACCTTGTGAAACAGAAGGCGAAGGATAGTACCTAGAGCTGAGAAGGAAAGTGTCAATAGCAGGGTGTGTGCTCATAGTTTGATGGGTGCAGTTGAAATTGTCTGCAGCAAAAGCTTTCTCAGCTGGCACTTTTGTGAATTCTGGTTTTGCCAGATCTTTTGAAGTTTGCTAGCGGACTTTGAGAATTAAAACCTTTTTAGGGCAAAAGAGTTTGTATTGCCTTTTGAGTGTGGTGCAAAGAAGAGTATACACTTGGAAGGGGAAGGTCACGGAAGTCTTTTTGTTCTGGCACAGTTAGATTTGAGAGCAAGGATGTTTGCAACTTGGCTCTGCCCTCAGAGTTGTTTCGAGCTGAGCTGGGTGCATTTCCTTCTTTTCCGAGTCGACAGTGCTGTCATGTGGTTGTTTTGATGAGTGCTGACAGTGCCCAGGAAAAAGCCCAGCGCTTTTCTAGCCCGGCCCCATTCATGTGGGAGCAGTTCGTGGAAGAGCTCTTCTGTGGATCCTGGCTCTTGGAGACTGACAGAATGTGATTCTGCATGTAGAGGGGAAGGAAGAGGAATCGTTTCATTGTTGGCTGTACAGTTTATAGGCTGCAAAAGAAAAGGCAATTGCAGCACAGCCCCTTTCTTTTAAAACCTTTTCTTTGAGATCAGCTCAACATGTAACTTGCATCCACTGAACTGCATCCAAGTCCCTGGAGATAGGCACTTTCTCTCAAGCTCTATGGACCATCCTACCCTCTCACTCGTGCAGATCCCAAACCCCTTCAAAACGTCCAGTTGCTTGCAAAGAAAAAGTCCAACAACAAAAAGCCAATGCTGCCCTTCATAGTACTTTTGCAGTCTGTAAACTAGACTAAGCACACTAGTGATTCGCACTTTACTTCTCAACAATATATATATATATATATATATATATATATATATATATATATATAACATCAGTACATTCCCTCAAAGTAGCAGAGTCCTCTGTCAGTGAAGAGTTTCCAGCTGCTGTTCAGACTGAGAGGTGGGCCAGGACAAAGCTTTTTGCAGCCCTTCCCTCTTCCCTGTGTAACCTGATATTCACAGAGCAATCACTTTCACACACCTTCAGTGTCCCTGAGTACAAGCAGCTAGAGCTCACATACAAGGAAGTGTCAGAGCAGACTAAAGAAGCCATTTCTCTGAGCAGAATTTAAATTGTACACAACATACATTGAACTAGTACCTCCCTTTTAACATATATGGTCTTTCACATTTTTAACTCTTGCACCTCTGTTGCAAACATCCAGCAGCTGCTCTTGTCAAATAGGCTGTAGAAAACAAAGCCATTGTGGGGCTGCACATTCCCCTTGCCAAACATAAGCCACATCAAACTCACGGGTGCATTCTGTACATCCATTCTCTGCTGCATCTACCATCATTTTCTTTGAATCTCAGAGCCTAAGCATAAGGGCAATAGTTTTCCAATAGGTCTGGATGAGGAAGAGGCAGCAGCATAAGTAGCTGTAGTTGAACTTCCCACTGCCAACATGAATTTAACAGCCACCCTCCTCTGGGACCCAGTATGCTGCACAAAGCAGCCCGGAGCTGTGCTGCTTCATTCTTTGCCTTTTGTAACCTGTAGCGCTTTCATTCTCCCAGAGGCGAATTGCCATCTGCTTCTTGCACAGAACACTGTGCCAGCAGTGACGCGCTCCTAAGCATTGCTTCTGCCAAAACATGCCTGGAACATGCACAACCTTCTAAGCACTATATACCACCACATTCTGCCTTTCATGTCATCTGAATCTAAACTGAAAGCTTCTCATCTACTACTCACGCAGAGAACTGAGCCAGAACAAGTTTGCCCGGAGCTTGCCCCTGAAATTTGTACTGGTACCACATTCAAGGGGCAGTCCTCTTTCTTTTACAACATGCAAAGCACCGCTAGATCACTGTGCTCTCTTCATGGTCATTCTCAGCTCGAAGTACCACCACGCACACTACAGCATCACAAGGACTAAAGCTCCAGGGAGACATCTTGCACAGAAAAATGTGCCAGGACAAAAACATGTCCTTCCTTCATGTCCCCTTTCTCATTGCCCAGATTGTGGTACTATGCAAATGTCTTGGACAAAGAACGACTAATGCAGCAAGTGCTTCTCTCCTGGGACATTTTTCTGAACAAGAGCTCCACAGACAGTTGATTGTGGATGCGTGCAGCACACATGGGAATAACAGGCAAAGCGGAATGCCATTGCTAGGCTTCAGTTCTGTCCGGATCATGTAAGGCAAAGAGCGTAGTGGCGGAACACCAGGCTTTTTTGCACAGTATACTGAATTGCAAGAGTCCAGCAAAAGCTCATTCTTAATCTGAGTCAGCTGAGAATGCTTTTGCTGCTTGAATAAGTAATGCGCAGTCTGTTACAAATGGATATGGGAGTTTAGATAAACCCTTGCCTTTTTCTGAGGCCTCTGGAAGCAGGCAGTAGCTTTTTTGAGGCAGCCAACACTCCAAAGCCAACTCTCATTCACAAGTTCTTTAATAATGGCTGATTCGGTCTATTATGGAATGAATTATTTATTTAATAGACAGAAAACTAACAGACATAAGACTTAAATTAATACTACACAGGAATAAAAGCAATAAGGAAAGCTACTAGTAGGTAAATACAGTGCGAGCTTAAAGGTACTTGTTAATGTTTGTCCTGGGGTGATGTTGTGAGGTTTGTATCCCCAATCGTCTGTTCTGTTTGGGCTGGAGATGTTCTTCAAGACTGGCTCAGGGAAGTTTTGTTTTGGTTTTGTTATCAGTGTGCGGATAACAGTCGGAGGGACACAGGCATACACTGCTGCTTTTGCCGCTGCTTTTGCTGCTGCTTGCTTGCTTGCTTGCTTTTACTCCTGCTTAGCTCTTTAGTTAGTTTAACTAGACAGTCCAAGATTCTTCTGGACTGCTTTCCTTTTCCTCTCTCCTTCGTGGAATTATTCAAGCCTGCTCCGGACTGGGACCTGGGAAACCCCGAGAGTCTGCACTCTGTGTCCTGCAGCAGCCTGCCCAGCGCCAGAGAGACCAACAGAGCGACCACTCCCCAAAGAGAGACTGTCTGAATTGTTATCCCTTCAGAATGGTGATTGTTCAGCTTGTGTGTTGGGGTGTGTGTGTGTGTGTGTGTGCTCTGTCTGTTAAATAAACAGGTTTCTTTCCACTTGTCTCTGAGGAATCCTTCCCGAACCGGTGGGGGTGGGGAGGGGCCGTGGGAGTCTGCTCTTTGAAGGGGCCCCTTTGGAAGTTTCTTCCCAAACTTTCCCTAAACCAGGACAATGTTACAGCTGGTGAAGAAATAATATAACTGAGGATTCAATGTATCTTACCACCCAATTATTGGTGCAGCACACATCAAAATCCTTTCCCTCAATCCCCAGAAAAGTAACCACAAAACCTGCATCCAGGTTCCAGGGAGAGGTCTCCCACACTTTCAGGGTGTGTGTGTAGAAGGCTTCTTCCTCTGTGATAATTCGTGTGTCTTTTATAGTTTGTAAAACAGTGTCTCTTAGTCAAGAATATTTCCTTTCTCTCTTCCCACATCTGCTCTCCAGTCTAAGATGCTGATTCTTAGCTGAGGTCTGAGCCCTTTTGGTTCTAGAGATGACCCTTGGGTGGGCCTTTCAGTCCCTGGGTTATCTTTTTATGCACCAACTATCTGTGGTAGAGAGGAGAAGGGGGGTAGACATCCTGCCACAATCCACCCTGTGACATAGAGGCACTGGTTTTACCTCATGGGGTGATAGTGATGCTTTGGGTGAAGCGTTAGATTCTAGCCCGGATAATTTAACCAGTAGCTTCTGGGGGCACCCACCTTCAGCGGCTTATGAGAGAGACCATGATGATTTGGATGTCTGGAAACAGAACTTTTAATAAGGGAAAAATAATTAACAAAACGCCGTGCACAGTAGAGGGATAGGACTGAAAAAGCGCGGGGTCCAGGGTGTACAGCAGTTTTATGCATGTACGAGAGAACAGGGTTAAGGCAGGGTATTTGTGGGGACAGTCCAATGGGGGAAAGCGATTAGGAATATGGAAAATATTGCGGCAAAATACAACCAATAATAATAATGAGAACTGAGAACTTTCTAGAAACAATTTTCATATACCAAATGAGGTATTCAGGGGTGGGTCTTAGCTCACCCTGATTGAGAGCTTACCCATGGCTTAAAGCCAAGGTCTCTACCCTCCTCTGCAGGGCAGACCTCAACACTTGGGTTTTAGCTTTTATATTTTTCAGATTCTCTGCTGCTTGGTGTGTAACTCTGAAACTTCATATTAGGTGTTAGTAAGTTCTCCTCACAGGGTAGTTAGACAAAACAATCCCTTCCCAGCTACAGGATCAAGGACAACTGTTACCCCAAAAGCATAAACAACGGCAAAGGGAAGGGGGCATGCCAGGGAGTTGAGACTTCATAACCTGAAGCTGTGGTTGGACAATTGGCCCCAATATGTAGATGAACCAAAACTTATAAAAGTGTAAAAATTCGTGACTGGTATCCATCTTGGAGTCAACCTGGATGTAGCCCGTCTGTGCTTTTGCACTGCCCAGGGTGTAACTTTTTGAGCCTTTCAGTAAATACCTATTTTGTTCTTTTTGCTCTGTCTAGTCTCTGTTCTGGGTCACCCTTTCTAGGCATCAGTAGTGCAGGTATCTCTTGTGTCCATGCTATAAAAGCATCCACTTTTATATATGTGTGCACAGTCATTGAGTATTTTGATATACATTGTTTTCCCAATATGTATTATTTCTCTAAAATATGTTGAACATATTGATATTGATAAGAAGCATCTGTTGTTGTTTCAGTTTATGTAACACAGGTATATGTATATATTTGGAAAGAAAAAAGAAAAATTATTAGTGTCAAACTAAAGGATTATAAGATATGGCATTGAGTTCAGAGTGTATATGGTAACGGGACAATTCAATTATTAGTCCATGTAGGGTAGGTTGTTCTCCCACCCCTTGAATCTTGAAATCATCAGAGGATGAGATGCAAACCAGGAAAAAAAGAAGAATTTTTGGAGATAGTTCTTTGGTTGTAACGACTGAAGGAGTTCAGTGGATGGTCGGTGACTGTGTTTTCCTTTAGGCTTTTTTGTTCAGTCGTCTTCTTCAGTGAAGTTCAGTTTTGCTTAATGTACTGTTAGACAATTCTACAATAATCCAAATAAATACACCTATGTTATACAACAGTTTGATTGTCTCAGGGTAATCAATGATGTAATGAAACTCAATTGTTTTTACTTGCTTTTGGTTTACCTTTAGGAGGTAAGAAGAGGTAAACAAAGCTGATTTTATAATCATATGAAAATCTAAGTCAAATTTGGGATGAATTTTTTTTTACCCACTGTGACAATCAAGAGTGAAGACACAAGCATTCTAAAGTAATGCTTGTAGAAATTACAAAGCATATAAAATGTTAATTAAGACAACTGAAGTTATTAAATCATTTGGTACACTGAAGTTATTAAATCATTTGGTACTTCAGTAGTACGTAAACAATGTTTAAATGCTATGTGAACAGTTAAATTTTTTCTCTTGAGATTTTTTGAGAAAAATGGTTATTGCCTAATTTATACATTTGTTAAGTCAAATTTTGTAAATTTGGAATATAATTTATGTATCAAACATAAATGTTAGGATGTGGTAATTATCAATTAATTTCTTCATGGTTATATTTAAACTTGGAATTAATGAGATTGTCTCGAATATATATTTTCTCAATTCTTTTGCATTTCATGAAAGATTCTAGTGTTCTTTTTAATTTCTTTCAGATCAGTTTTTATTTTTAGAGTTTGATCTATGTATACACAGCAACTGTTTTCTGTAATTGTGGAAGTCAAAAGTAAATCCAAAGCTATTTGATTTTGTTCCATTACCTCTGAAAGGTCAGTAAATTTTGGTTTTAAAGCACTGATTGTATCAGGCTTTGTTGATTTATAGAGACTTGGGTTATCTTTCCTTCCAGGAGGATTATCATTCCAGTTGGAGGAAGGCTTTTATAGAATGTTTGGTGTGGAGTTTTTACCATTTGGATATTTTCATGAAATATATGGAGAACTGAATGAGAACAAACTAGTAATGGTAATTTGCTATCAGTGTCACAGTTTGCATTAGCTTTATGTAGCAATCCTCCTCGAGGTTTCTTCTGTTACATCAAACCTGGTTCTGCCAGGGAGTGTGGCTTAATAAATGGGATGGATCCAGTGCTGTAGCCAAAGGTATCTTTAATGTATCAGTGCAGCCATGTGGTCAGAAGGCAGCATCTAGGCCTACAGGGCCTGAGAGATACTTTCAGTGACCAAATGGGTCAAGGGCTTCCTTGCAAAAGACCCAGGGGTGTGGTCAGCTAAACAATACAAAAGGTTACCTGAAGGAAGGCACTCAATCCTGTCTCCAGGACAGGGACTAGACCATCTTGAACTAACAAAAGTGCTGAACTTGAGATTTAACCCACCCCTGGGTAACCACCTTTCAGTATCCCATTTCCCAAGGCTTCATGTTAATACTGTCTGAATACGGGGCCTGGGCTAATTCACAATCCATCCCATCTGATTCAGTCCCTACAGCTTTATATGTGAACTTCCCTTTCCAAGGATCAGGTAACATTTGCTTGTGTGTTCAGGAAAAACAACATTGTTAGTTTTTGTTGGGATGGCTGATTAGCCATGCTGCAATGTTATAAACATTGACTTGTAAGCATAAGTATGTAGATAATACTACAGTTAACATTTCTGGTTACATCAGATTCATTAGTTCCTATGCAGTCCAGTATGGCTTCTCTGTGTCTAGAGCTGGCTTTATTTGCTTACAGGAGTCCAGGAATTTGAGTAGTTTTCACAGCTGTGCAGGTAGTGGACAGCCTTTTTACTGATGTTTTAATGGTTTCTTGTTCCATGTCTGGATACACACCTAGTTTTTGTCTAGTGAGAGTATACTTAAACATTCAAGGTTATTAGAGAAATCAAAACAATAGAACTTAAGCAATAATGGACATGGTCTTTATATAGTTATAGCAGCTGTTCCCTTTCTGGCCTCTAGTTGTAAACACGTCACTATGCTCACTGCTGTCACACAAGGGCAATGTAGGAACGGTTTACAAGGCTTCATTGAGAAACTTGCTTTTTTTCAGAGCAAAGCCAAACTTGCACAGAGGCAAGAGTGTCACGGTATAGAGCTTAGGACAGGTTAGAATGTGGGGAATACCCATTGGGAGCTAATCTTGTATTGGTGGCTATCAGAATCAGTAGCTACCCAGGCCATTGGCACTCGAGTGTCTGTTAGAGTCATAGGTACAATTCCAATTTGAGGCAACTTTATCATGACTGGTTGGTTCACTGTTGTTATTCTGAAAAGTTTCAGTCTTGTTATTTGGAGTTGTTTCAAAATACATAGGACTCAGGAAAGCTCTTAAAATCAGGTTGCCCTTTGGCCCATATTGGTTGTTTATTTGGTACAGTGCAGAAGGTAGTTTTTATCTTACTCAGATTTGTGTGGCTTAAGGTAAACTATTGGTTATTGTTGCTTTGTACAGAGTCTGGGATAAGGAGACTGGAAAATCAGTTGTTAAGACCTGAGATAGTAGTTTTTGCATTGGCATGCTTGCTCTTTGCAGCTCTTAATAGCCCAGATATAATTTTTATACTTGTTAGTGTCGTTGTCAGGACAGTTGTGGCAGAAAGAGTAACGACCAAAAGTTTCCAAGGCAGAAAAAGCTTTTATTTTAACAGCGTATTTCCTTTTATACATTTCTTTCACCAAAGATGTACACTGCACTCATTGGTTAGTAAAAGGTATTTTGCTTGTCCATCAAATCTCTCTATTCTTGGTTAGTTTACATATTTTGTTCACTGATTCTCATGAGACAGATTTCTTATTTGTTGCAGGTGCAGTTGTTTTCACCCAGGAATAGTTTGTTGTGTTAACGAACTCTCAATCCCATGACTGTTTTCACATGGGAACTTGCAAGCCACTTAGCTGCACATAGAAGTGACAAGCTAGCTATTAATTTAGCAGAGCAAGGACTGATTTTATGAGGCCTTTCTTTTATAATTTATCTACCTGTCTACCACATCTCCCCCCTTCTTTTTTTTTTTAATTTGAGCCACAAACACAGATGCCAAGGATTCCTGCAGGGCCTTTTGCAAAAATCCCAGCAGCTAGGGGACACAAAGCAATAATTACAACCACCAACAAAGTCAACAATCCAGTTCTTAACAATGCTTCAAAACATCCAGTAACACCCCAACTTGTAAAAAGCTTATTCAGCCATCCCATCCTTCATCCATTTGTGATTGACTCTTTCTTTCAAATTTAAAATACTCCTGTGAATTGATTTACTGTGATCTGATAAATGCATATAACATACATTATAAAAATCTGACATCTATGACCTTTGTCTTAAAGTCCAATCAGTTGAGAAGAAAGAAAAAGTCCACCAGCTGGAAATGTTGATCAGAGACATCACTGAATGTCCACCCTGGGGCCTGGAACAGGAAATAGCCAGAGAAGGCCAGCAGGAACACCATACCATGATGAAGACATGAGGTCTCTGCTGGCAGGCTGTCTCTGTAAGTCTCCAGATGCAGTTCTGTCTTGGCAGTCCTACTTCTGTTCCTGTTGTGGCCACAAAGGCTGCATGGCGATTGGGTTATTACTCTTCTCACCTGGCCTCATTTTTTCAGAGGCAATTGATGTCTGGTCAATTGAATAGATGACTACTTTGAGCCTACTAATGATAAAAAACACATGCATATCTTCTCTTTAAGTTAGTGAATCAATTAGACTCTGCCAGTACACATTCAACTGAGGAGCCTCAGCCAAAAATATTTAAAAAAATATTTTCTTGTATAAATACTGCATTATTTATACTTCTTTAGAAATCAGTTCCCTTTTCTTTTTGTTTTAAAAACAGCATGCGTGACTCTTGCTAAGAACACGAAGAGAATATCAAAGCAAAACAATATATATAGCGAAATTAAGAACTTACAGCAATCAAGAATAATTCAGACAATAGATACAGGTACATAACACATGTGAAATTAGGTAACCAGCATAGGTAATCAGCAATTTCTGAAACACTCTACCACCATCTTGGAGTCTGCAAACAGCTGACAAACCTCGATTCAGTGTAGACTTGGGCAATTATGCCCGGACAATAATTCCCAAGCTCACTCTAAAAATTAGGTTCAGCTGTCATATATATATAAAAGGTCAAATTGCCAAGTCAAGGTGACATGAATCTAGTTTTGATGCAGAAAACACCTGGGTTCACTGGCAAATTTCCCATCCAGGTAGAGCTAGGACCTGGCCATCGCCCAAGCTCCAACTAGGAGGGAATTCCCTCAACATATTCTAAAACAAGGCTCTTAAGAACAGCAGTTATAAGCAAAGGCCTAGGGGTTAAATACTAATCAAACCATCCAAGAGCTGGATCCCTCCAAAGTTTCCTTCAGGACAGAGATGCTTCAAGCACAGCAAACTGCTGGAGTGTTTCTGTAATAATAACTGGGCAAAATCACAAGACTAGCAGTTCAGAGGAGGCTTCCTCTCGGGTTTATAAAAAATATTTTTGTGCGTTTTTCTCTGCTGGCTGTTTTCCGTGACCCAAGAATGCAAACAGAGTCTTTTTTCCCCAGCCTCGAGATCGAAGGAAAGGCCATGAGTCGTCTCTTCTGATGTTAACATTCATTGTTTATTCTTTCTTATCAATACGTTCTGTTCTTGACCATCAGAGCTCTTCATTGCAGGTCCATTCAAGGCACAAAACCCCAAATGCCCCACACACAGGGTGGTGTGTACATTTATACTACAATCCACGTAATCAGTATTTATAATACTTCTCCAATAACTATTATTCATGTTAGAAAGTTAGACTCTAAGCCAACTATAACCTGCCACCTCACCGCAGAACATGGAGTCAAGGAAGAAGGAAGAAACCCATAAGCCATGTGGTTCCTCCATCTTGTCTTTACCTGCTTGCCATCCTAAAACCCCATATATCTAAAATTCTCACCCTGTGATAAAACTACACACTATACTACTAATACACATTCTTGAAAACTCTGCTTCATTCCAGAGCTTAAAAGCCCTTTTTCCATGAACAAAGGTTAAAAACACTGTTTGTCAGAGATCTTAAAATCTCTTAAACATGCAAAGAAATATTTCTCATAATTCCAGACTCCAACAGATTCCAATGAAGCTCAGATATCTTTTCTTGGAACTCTGGTTTAAGAGATGTATAAGCAGCTAGAGAATAAAAAAGAAGGATGCTGAAATGACACGTCTTTTAGAGAATTACACAAAGAGATGTCAAAGCATATAAGAATCTGGCTATAAAATATAGTAATAACATCTTATGAATAATGCATAATATAAAATCAGTGAATTCACATCATGTAATCCAAATATCAGCGATAACCATTTTATATAATTGAGATAACACCTTTATAAACAATCATGTACCTATGACAGTAAAATGAAGCAAAGGAAAGCACTAAAACAGTTTACAGTCAATAACAACCATAAGGTAGAATCATCACTGACTCTTCTGTGCTATCTTATGGAAGATAAAACAGCAGAGATCATAACAAGAAAGGGAATCTTTGACACATAAAGGGCAAACACACTGTATCTTCTTTAGCCACAAACAGATATCTGTCAGTGTTCCATCACAGGTGGTTCAGTCGGAATTTTCTTATCTATAGAATGACTATATCTTGCAATTTAGACAAGTATCTTGTAACAAAACCCAAAATAACCCACATTCAACAAAACTTAAACTTGGTAGAAATTAATTTTGACAGAAACAAAGCTTAACAAGCTTCTAAATTTAAAGAATGCAACTTAACATTACTTAAATCTGACTATAATACAATGTAACTTTGCTTCATCCTAGCAACACTTAATTTGTATTAAATCAAATAAAACAGAGTTAAAAGTAATATTTTTAAAAGTTATAAATACCACAAGGTGTAACACTACCAATACAAAGAGGCACCGATAACTGGAAGAATCCCCAATAAGAATAGGATGATTTTACTGAAGGAATTAAGTGTATTGCGGTATATATAGACAGCTTTGAATTCCTTCAGCAAAAACGATAAAATGGTAACATTCATAATTTGCTGAAGAAGACAAAGTTAACTCTAAAAGGCGTCCCAATACGTTTTTAAAGCATTCTAAAAACAGTGAGTCATAGCTCCAACAGAGTCAGCCCCATCACCTGTCAGAGGAAGGGAAAAAAGAAACCACTCAGGGAGAAACTTGAGCCACCCGGGGGGTGGGACAAGGCGCCATGCTGTGCCAGGGAGGGAAACCCACCGCCAGACAGCCGAGCACGGGGGGCTGTGCCTCCGTGCAGTGCACCGAAAAGAGCTGAGCCGGCCGAGGGGGAGGGGAGGGTGGGGAAAGGTGCTGAGTACCAGAGAGAGAAAAAACCTGCCATCCTGCTGCTGCCGCCCAGGGAAGGAAAAAAAAACGAAACTGCGCTGCATTGCATCTATATCAGTAGGGGTTAGAAACACTAAAAAACAGACACAGAAAAACTTGAGTGAGAACAAACTGCCCGGGCTTCTCTCCCCCAGGCACCGCCACAGCTGGGGAATCGCCCTGGCTCCTACGGCGGGAAAGCAACTGTCTGAGGGGAAAGCCGAATAACAGTGAAAAGACCTCCCAGGGCCCCCTCCCTCCTCATGCGGCACGGGCAGCCCAGCACAGCACTCACCCCGCCGATGGTAGCAAGCGTTGTCAGTGTGAGTTGCCGCCTGCGAAAAGCTCCCTCTCCATGCCAGCTCCAGAGTCACGGCTTTTCCATCCTCCTTCCAAACACCGTCGGGAGTGCTAGAACTGCTGAAGACGCAGCCATGTCATGCTGTACTGTCCTGAGTTTAGCACAAGTGATAACAATCTCAGCTAACGAGGTGTCATGGTTTTTGTTCAATTTCCCGGCCAACACACCGAATTTGTTTCAGTTTTTGCTTGCCAATTCAAAATTTCCCAATCAAGAGCAAAGCAGGCTTAAATTTAAAAGGAATAGAACTTTATTAACTAACACTAAAAGAAGAAAAAAAAAGAAATCAGAATTAAACATTCAAAACACTTCTCCTCCCCCCACCAACTATTCACTTTTTACTCCAATGTAAAAAGACAAAACCTGGGATTCTCAGTCAGTTATCACTCTTAAAATAATCAGTTCTCAATTCATCAAGGAGAAAGGAGTCTTTCTTGGGTACCACAGAGATTTTCTACAGGATACCAGTTCTCTTGCTTCCACTCCACACTTGACCCGCCCGGGTGAAATGTTGCCATTTGTGAAATCCTCTCATGAAACAGCTTGTCACAGCAGCTCATGGGCCATATCAGTTTATTAAGGTACAGTTTAAGGATGCCTCTTCTAGTATTAAACAAAAGTTCTCTTCATCTCAAGGAACAGAGGTTATCTTCTCTCAATGGGCAGAGGGCATTATCTTTCACTTCTTTAGTCTTCCTCTGTTCACTTTTCTCCAAAAGCTCACAGCTATGTCTAGAACTTTTCATCCCCCTAAAAAAAACTCCATAGGTTACAGGGTACTTAGCTGTTGGGGGTTGGGTTATTTTCTTATAGAATTTTTTCCCAGAAGTTGCTAAGAAGCTAATGGCTGGGTGCTTTTCAGTACTAATGGGTGCTTAGGGCCAAACAAAAGAAGCGGCTACGCAGACACAGGGTGGCACCAACTTCACTTCGCTCTGGGCAGTTTTTCTGCTCTCGGGAGAACAGCCGGGGCTGCTCGTCTCGGCGCAGTGAAGAGCTCTCACCATCCTTCATCTGGAACTCAGTCGGACCACCGTCCCTTCGTGTGTCCCCCGGGATTTTTGGGAACCTGTTCCCTCCCTGTCCAGTCAGGAGTTCCTTCTCCCTGCCCTGCACCCACGGCTTCTTCAGTTTTGTTTGAAGTCTTCCCACGCTGTATCTTCTGCAGCCCAGGCTCAGCCGGGACATTTTCCAACAGCTCCAACCACTGTAAACCCTCGGATACATCTCATCCTTCCAGGACTGCTGCTCACTCTGTTAGCTTGTAACGGTACTGAGGGGGGTAGGGGGTGCCATAGAAAATTGTTACTGGGTTGTTGTTTATTTTTCTTTTCTTCTCTAGTTCTGTTTGTTGTCAATATTATAGTTATTATTGTTAATTTACCTTGTTAGACTAACTAGTAAAGAACTGTTATTTCTACCCTCATTATTGTTGCCTGAGACCTCCCCTTCAATTTTGGAATTATAACAAACCCCAAGGGAAGTTTCCATGTTTTTTTTTGTTCCTAGCAGACACCCCTGTCTTTCCAAACCAAGACATTAGCCCATTCTCTATGGCCTCACAAGAGAAGTCCAACCTAACCAGGCAACTCCTTAATCTTCCTTTCCGTCTGAGATTCCCTTCCCTTCTCACTTCCTCTGACTTCAAGTCTCATGCTGTGTCTTCCTACATTTCATCTGGTCTCCTCTTTTCCTCTGGGTAAGATTCATGCTTTGGAAGTTTCATCTGGTCAGGGAAAAACAATTCACACAGGCACCGCCAGGACGAGGCAGTCACGTGATGCATTGCAGTGATGTTGGAGCTGGGACAGAATCTCCATGGCCTGCCGCTGCCCTTCAGTACCAGCTGTGCTGAGAGAGGGGGGCCAGGATCCCCCTTCCAGCCCAGTCAGGCTTCAGATGTCTCATGCCAAGGCTGAACACACACCACATCCCCCTCTGCCTCTCCTTCTCCTTTGCCTGCCAGAGGTGCCGAGGGAGGGAAGGAGGGAACCTCAGCGCGGCCCAGGCCAGCCATAGTGAACGGCCGGGCTGAGGCTCTGTGACTCACCCCCTCCAGAACCCAGAAGAAGCTATTTCCGGATTCTCACCTTAAAATTTGTGTTCACTAGAGGCGTATCCACCTTTTTCATTGGTTTAGCCAGGTGTCAATATTACACAATTGCCCAATCAGGGCTAAACCATGACATGAGGGATTCTCTGGCAAAGATTCGTCCTCACTATAGCAAGATGACGATGGGGTATATGACTTTAACAGTACCATTTGTTCATGCAGTTCGAAGGGAAGCAGGACGGTAGATGGCTGGGCTTGTATTTCTTTTAAAGTTAATTCAAGTAGCTGACGAGCAAAATATTTCAGTTTGGAATTTAATTCAGCCAATTGTTGTTCATTCCCTGTAACAGACACTATGTGTTCTGGATTAACTTCCACCTCGTGTTCTTTTGTTTCCTGTTCTGGCTTCCATTTTTTTAAAGTGTCATAAAACAATCTCCATGTAGTTGCCAAATCTAAAGCTGTTCTGTCTCCCCTGGATATCATATATCAGTCTCCTCCAAACCTTTTTCCATGCTCTAGCACTAAAAGAAGTACTTGCATCAGTCTCAAAATTTTGCGACTTTGCCCAAAGCTGCATGTCGCGAACGGAATATTCTGAAGTTTTAACACCTTTTCTTTTCAACAAAGCTTCCCATGTAGATAAAAAAGCCTGTTCTTTGCTTGATAAGGTACCACCCATTTTTCCTAGCGGCACACCAGAATCACCATCACTCCAGGTGTCAGAAAACAGCTCTGGACCAGCATCTTCTCCCCAGTGCTTTCAGGTTCCGCTGGACACCATCCCCCCCGCGCTTTGTCCTGTGGTACAATTGCAGTACATGCTGTCCATCACCAGATGTCAATGGCGGGACGGGTGCAACACAGAGAGTAACGACCAAAAGTTTCCAAGGCAGAAAAAGCTTTCATTTTAACAACAGCGTAATTCCTTTTATACATTTCTTTCACCAAAGACGTGCAATTCATGCATTGGTTAGTAAAAGGTATTTTGCTTGTCCATCAAATCTCTCTATTCTTAGTTAGTTTACATATTTGGTTCACAGATTCTCATGAGACATATTTCTTATTTGCTGCAGATGCAGTTGTTTTTTGTTGGAACCCGAGACATAAAGAATGTCAGGCTTTCTGTGCTGACAGAAAATGATCCACAAAGATACACTGTGTAAAATATGTGTATGTGATTCATGTATGATAAATGTCAGCTGTGT
>JAGMWU010000028.1:88495-114489 GCA_018697195.1 Certhia americana
GAGCCACCCCTTGGGGACACAGAGCCAGGGTCAGGACTCCCAGAGTGGGGATGGCTGAGGAATTAAAATTCCTGAGCTAAAAATCCCATGGGAAGCACAAAACCCAGCCTTTATGGACAAATTTTGAGGAACCCCAAGCCCCCATCCTGCTGCACTGGGCCACCAGCGCCCTGCTGGCTGCAAGGGACATCCCACAGGGACAGGGGCTGTGCCAAGGGGTCCCCAGGTGCCCAGAGGGGTCCCCAGGTACCCAGAGGGGTAGCCAGGTGCCCAGAGGGTCCCCAGAGGGGTCTCCAGGTGCTCAGAGGGGTCCCCAGGTGCTCGGAGAGGTCCCCAGGTGCCCAGAGGGGTCCCCAGGTGCTCAGAGGGTCCCCAGAGGGGTCCCCAGGTGCTCAGAGGGGTCCCCAGAGGGGTCCCCAGGTGCCCAGAGGTGCCCCTGGCAGAGGCAGTGACAGGGTGACGGCTGGCATCACATCGGGCTGGCGCTGCAATCCGCGTTTTCCTGCCGAGTTCCCATAGAAACAGGCGGGAGCAGCCGCCGGGCTGGCGAGGACGAGGCAGAGGAGGGACGGGCAGGAGGGTGAGGGACACGGCTGGCACTGCCCGGTGCCACCAGGGCACCGCTGACGGGCGACAGCAGCCCGCCGTGGGGCAGGGACAAGGGACAGCAGCGTGGCCCTGGCTGCGTGTCACCGTGACACGGGTGAGTGTGCGAGCGTGGCCACGCGTGCCTGCGCGTGTCGTAGTGCCCAAACCCCGCAGGCCACTGCCAGGGGCACAAAACCCACCCCAGAGGGGCAGTGAGGGGGTTTTTAACCCCCCCGAGTCCTCCTGGGCAGGGCCGGGGGTTGTTTCCTGCTCCATTTGTGCCCCAGGGATCAGCCGGGCTGGGGATTGCTCCCAAAGCTCGGCTGGAAGGGAACGCGCGGCTCCGGCTCCGCTGCTGCTCCTCTCTCTCCCCCTCTCTCCCCCTCTCTCCCTCTCTCTCTCTCCCAGGATTTGGTAGTAGCATCCCCCACTCCTGTTTTCCTTGGAAAACACGATAATCCGCAGCAGCAGGCAGGCACAGTGCCTTGAGGAAGGCGCTGCCTCCTCTCCTGCCTCCTTCCTCCCCAACATCCGCAGCTCTCCTCCGCCCACCCAGGGAAATCCTGCCCCGAAATCCTGCCCCGAAATCCTGCCCCGAAATCCTGCCCCGAAATCCTGCCCCGAAATCCTGCCCTGCCGGCAGCCCCTGGCCCCTGCCCCGCGGATCCAAAACATCCCCTGGTTTTCCTGGCACCGCTGAGGAGCGCGGGGCACGGGCAGATGGGAACCTGCAGGCAGAGGGAGGGAGGGGGCACGTGTGGAGCCCCCCGCTTCCAGCCCTGCCTGCTCCTTCCAACACCCCAAACTGGGTGGGGATCCCGCTGTGATCCTGCCATGAATCCGGCTGTAATCCCTCCATGAATCCTGCCATGAATCCCGTTGGGATCCTGCTGTGATCCCTCCATGAATCCTGACATGAATCCCGTTGGGATCCTGCCGTGATCCCTCCATGAATCTCTCCATGAATCCCTCCATGAATCCCACTGGGATCCCTCCATGAATCCCTCCATGATCCTGCCATGAATCCCTCCATGAATCCCACTCTGCATCCCTCCATGAATCCCCCCATGAATCCCACTGTGATCCCTCCATGAATCCCGCCGTGATCCCTCCATGAATCTCTCCATGAATCCCTCCATGATTCCTGCTGTGAATCCCACTCTGCATCCCTGGCTGGGATTCCAGGCTTGGATTTCCAAGCCGGAAAATCCCCCGGGATTGAGTTGTTCTGTGCGGGCAGCGCTGCTGCTCAGCGCGGATTGGGTTTGATTCCGGTTTTTCACTCGGTGCCAGCAGCACAGGGAGCCCTGGCAGGGCCTGTCCAGAGCTCCAGAGCCAGGCTGGAGCAGGGAAAAGGCTCCGGAGCAGCGGCTGCAGGGCGAGGTGGCTCCGGCATGCAGGGAATCAGGTTGGATGGTGGCAGGGAATGAGGCTGGACGGTGGCAGCGGCCGGTGGTGCCCTTAATCTGCAAATTCACTAAAGCTCTTTAATAAAGATTCAAAGTCACCAACTTCTCAATTAAGGGATGAGGCAGCTCTTGATCCGAGTTTCTGGGTCAGCCGGAGAAAGGCCGTTTAAGAGCCGGGCGATTCCTTTGATGTTTCCAGGGAATAAACACCTGGCTGTGCAGGAGGACCGGGCTGCTCGGTCTCCTCGGGGCAGGACCCGCAGCCCCGAGGCCAACCCTGACTCATGGGCTCGTTTTGGGAGAAAGTGGAGCCGCTGGAGCGAGTCCAGAGGTCACGGAGGTGCTCCGAGGGCTGGAGCATCTCTGCTTGGAGCCAGGCTGGGAGAGGAGAAGGCTCCAGGGAGAGCTGAGAGCCCCTGGCAGGGCCTGAAGGGGCTCCAGGAGAGCTGGAGAGGGACTGGGGACAAGGGATGCAGGGACAGCACACAGGGAATGGCTTCCACTGGTGGGATATTGAGAAGGAATTCCTCCTTTTGAGGGTGGGCAGGCCCTGGTAGGGATTTCCCAGAGAAGCTGAGGCTGTGCCATCCCTGGAAGTGTGCAAGGCCGGGTTCCTGGGGTTTGGAGCAATCCGGGACAGTCAATGGGAGTGTCCCTGTTCCCTGCCCAGCTCTCCCGGAGCAACTGGCGGGCTCTGGATTCAAGTGGGACCCTCTGGACTCGGCCCGTGGGTGGTCCGCACCCCGCCAGGACCCCCGGCTCTCCAGGGCTCTTCACCCCCTCTGTTTACCTCAACAACAGCCGCCTGCACGGGTGTTAATTGCAGGAGCTGGCAAGGCACTAATTAGGGGATAATGAGACGCCTTTGTGTGTGTTTGGCAGCCGGGCGACAGACGCCCTGCTCCGAGCACCCCGCGGGCCGGGGATGGGCCGGGGCCTTGGGGATGGGCCATGCCCGTGATCCCCCAAACCGTGTCCGTGATCCCCCCAAACGGTGTCCGTGATCCCCCAAACTGTGTCCGTGATCCCCCCGAACTGTGTCCCTGATCCCCCCACGCTGTTTCCATAATTCCCGTACCCATAATCTCCATGCTGTGTCCGTGATCCTCCCAATCCTGTATCCATAATTCCCGTGCCATATCCGTGATCCCCCCACGCTGTGTCCCCCCCAGACCATCTCCCCGGCCGCTCCAGACTCTGGGATTTATTAAAATCCCAGCGCAGCTCCCGCTCCCAGTTCCCACTCCCAGTTCCCACTCCCAGTTCCCATTCCCAGTTCCCAGTTCCCATTCCCAGTTCCCAGCTCTCACTCCCAGTTCCCAATTCGCAGTTCCCATTCCCAGTTCCCACTCCCACCTCCCAGTTCCCATTCCCATTCTCAGTTCCCATTCTCAGCTCCCACTCCCAGTTCCCAGTCCCCATTCCCATTCCCATTCCCATTCCCATTCCCATTCCCAGTTCCCATTCCCAGTTCCCAGTCCCCATTCCCATTCCCATTCCCAGTCCCCATTCCCATTCCCATTCCCATTCCCATTCCCAGTTCCCGCTCCCAGCCCCGCCGTGGCCCCTCAGCTGCTCCCAAACCCCTCCGGTGTTCCCGTGGCCGCCGGAGCCGTTCCGAGCATCCCTTTGTTCTCAGGGATGCAGGACCCGCTGTGGGGTGTCCCAGCTGCCACCCCACCGACCATCCCCCATCCTGGGGGGCTGGAATTTTGGGGGGGCTGGGGTTTGTCCTGGCGGGTGACGGAGCAGAGAGAACACCCCACATCCTTCTCCTCCTCCTGCTGCTCCCCTCTGTTCCCGCTGCACCCGAATTCCAGCCGCTCCTGCTGCTGCTGTTCCTCTCCCGCTGCCGCTTTTCCCCCGCCGAGATTTCCTTACATAACGCCGGCAGCGGCGCCAGCAGCTCGCTGACACCGAGGCCTGGAAGTCGCATCCAGGGGACAAAAACAGGGATGGTTTTCTCCAGGACAGGCTGGGAGATCCCACTCCATCCCGCAGCAGGGCGGGAGCAGCGCCCTGGCAGGGACTGGGAGGTCCAGGAGTGTTTGGAGAGACCCCCAGGAGGGTTTTTGGAAGTCCAGGGGGGTTTAGAGGAATTCCCAGGAGGATTTTGGAAGTCCAGGAGGGCTTGGAGAGAACCCCAGGAGGATTTTGGAGATCCAGGAGGGCTTGGAGAGATCCCCTGGAAGGTTTCAGAGATCCAAGAGGGTTTGGAGAGAACCACAGGAGGATTTTGGAGAGAACCCCAGGAGGATTTTGGAGGGACACCCAGGAGGATTTTGGAGGGACACCCAGAAGGATTTTTTAGGGATCCCCAGGAAGGTTTCAGAGATCCAAGAGGGTTTGGAGAGATCCCCAGGAGGATTTTTTAGGGACCCCCAGGAAGGTTTTTGGGGTCCATCTCCCTTGGGTGCTGAGCTGGGGTGTGGGGTGAGGTGCTGGTGACCCATGGGGACAGGGCTGGGGACAGCCAGCAGCCCAACCAGTCTCCACGGGCCCGGGTGGCTCCGTGGGGCTGCCCCAGAGCCCCGGGGGTGCCGTGCCGTGGGTCGGGCTCCGGTGGAACCGCCGGGACCGGTCCGGCAGCCCCGGAACCGCCTCCCAGCCCTGCCCCGCCGGTCCCGCCGGTCCCAGCCCCGTGCCCGGCACCGCTGCCCGGAGCTGCCGCACACCTGGGGGACAGGTGAGGGAAGGGAGGGGCTGTGCCCTTGGCAGAGCCCTGGAACTGCATCCCAGCCCTGGGGGAAACAGCTGGAAAATTCCATCCCGCTGGCACTGCCACCCCACCCAGCAGCCTGGTACCCGGGCTGGGCACTGGGAGGGGCTGGGGAGACCCCCGGGAGGGGTTGGGGAGAACCGAGACCCCCGGGAGGGGCTGGGGAGAACCGAGACCCCCGGGAGGGGTTGGGGAGAACCGAGACCCCCGGGAGGGGTTGGGGTGACCGGAGACCCCCGGGAGGGGTTGGAGAGACCCCCGGGAGGGGTTGGGGAGAACAGAGACCCCCGGGAGGGGTTGGAGAGACCCCGGGAGGGGTTGGGGTGACCGGAGACCCCCGGGAGGGGTTGGACAGACCCCCGGGAGGGGTTGGACAGATCCCCGGGAGGGGTTGGGGTGACCGGAGACCCCCGGGAGGGGTTGGACAGACCCCCGGGAGGGGTTGTGCAATGGCTTCCCCCTCTGCTGTCCCCAAAGTCGCCTCCTGTGGATGTGCACACGCCGTGACCTTCCCCGGCTCCGCCCGGAGCTCCGGCTGCTCTCCCGTCGGGACCATCAGGGAATTCGGGAGCTCGGTGCGATCTCCCGGGCCCCGGGGGCTGCCGAGCTCAGCTGCGATCAGCCGTGATGAGGCCCGAGGGGAGCACGCAGCTCTCTCCTCTCTCTCTCCTCCTTCCCCGTCTCCTGTCCCCGGGTGCCCGGAGGTGCCACCAGCCTGTCCTGTCCTGTCCCCTCGCGTCTCCTCCCTGCCAGCTGTCATTGCCGTCACCTCGGCCCTGCGTTTTGGGGGTCCAGGGGGGCTTGGAGCGACCCCCGGGCGGGTTTTGGAGATCCAGGACTGTTTGGAGAGAGCCCCAGGAGGGTCTGGAGGGACCCTCAGGAGGGTTTGGGAGGTCCAGGAAGTTTTGGGGGTTCAGAACCATTTGGAGGGAGCCCCAGGAGGGTTTTGGATGTCCAGGAGGGTTTTGGATGTCCAGAGGGGTTTGGAGAGACCCCCAGGAGGGTTTTGGATGTCCAGAGGGGTTTGGAGAGACCCCCAGGAGTGTTTTGGATGTCCAGGGGGGTTTGGAGAGGCCACTCCTGGCGGGCTGTCCCCTTGCCCAGTGTCCTGTGCACCCAATGCCCGCGGTCTGGCTCCTCACAGACAACCTGGGACCCGCAGAGATTTGATTTATGGGGACAAAGTTCACCCACCCTCTGCACCCCTCCACTCCTGGGGTACGGGATGGCCGAGAGCAGCAGGGTCACCCCATTCCGGGTGTCACCAAACCCTGGCCCCGGTGGCAGCAGGCCCGGGAGGGGCAGTGGGGCAGCACCAACCCCATTCCCGTGGGATCATCATTCCCATGGTGGCACCGCGGGTGATTTTGGGGGGCAGGGAGGGGGCGCTGGGGCTGCTGGACACCGACTGGGAACAGGACCCGGCCCCTTAACCAGGGAAACTGAGGCACGGAGCCAGCCCGGCGGGAATTGCAGCCGGTGCCGTGTCCCCATTGTCCCCACGGCTGCTCCAGGGAACTCCCGAAGTTGTTTTTATTTTTGGGAGGGGGTGCCCCCGCCGGCAGTCCCATTTCCCGACCGGGGTTTGGGTGTTGCCATCACGTAATTAGCCGGTAATTGCTCTCTAATGAGGCAGCAATCCTGCGGCGGCCCGCGCTCCAAAAGCGCTTCCCCTGCCCCGGGCCGAGCCCCGCGGCTCCCGGACAGGTTTTGGGGTGTCCCCACACAGGAGGGGGCGCTTGGTGGCACTGGGGACACCCGTGCCAGCCTGGCAGAGCGCCCCGGTACCGCGGGGATGGCCCCTGCCCCACAAACGGTGTCACCCCACAAACGGTGTCACCCCACAGGTGGTGTCACCCCTCAAGCAGTGTCACCCCACAGGTGGTGTCATCCTGCTGACAGTGTCACCCCACAGGCAGTGTCACCCTGCTGACGGTGTCACCCCTCAGGCAGTGTCACCCCACAAACGGTGTCACCCCACAAACGGTGTCACCCCTCAAGCAGTGTCACCCACAGGCAATGTCACCCCACAGGCAGTGTCACCCTCCAAGCAGTGTCACCCCACAGGCAGTGTCACCCCACAGGCAATGTCACCCCACAGTTGGTGTCATCCCTCTGGCAGTGTCACTCTGCCGACGGTGTCACCCCACTCTGACAATGTCACCCCGTTGTGGCAGGGTCACTCCGCTGATGGTGTCACCCCTCTGGCCGTGCCACTCCCCTGTGACAGTGCCACCTCTCTGGCCGTGCCACCCCTCTGGCGGTGCCACCCCTCTGGGGCACCGTGCCCTTTTCCCTGACCCACCCCGCCCTGCCCCAGAGGAAAAGCCACCCCATGCCAGCCCCGTGTCCCCGCAGTGCCACCAAGCGTGTCTCCACTGTCCCTTCGTGCCACCCTCTGCTCCCGGCGGGTGCCGGCATGGCCGCTGGCAGGTAAACGCCACTCCAGGGGGGAGTTTGGCGTTTGGGGTTTTTTCCCCTTTAATTCTCGGATTGAACCCCCAGGCCGGGGGCGGTGATCCCCACGTTCGGGCGTCCCCACCCTCGGGTCTCCCCACTCTCGGGGGTCCCCACTCTCGGGGGTCCCCTCTCTCGGGTGTCCCCACTCTCGGGGGTCCCCACTCTCGGGGGTCCCCTCTCTCGGGTGTCCCCACTCTCGGGGTTCCCCACGCTCGGGTGTCCCCACTCTCGGGGGTCCCCTCTCTCGGGTGTCCCCTCTCTCGGGTGTCCCCACTCTCCGGGGTCCCCACGCTGGGGCCGATCCCGAGGGTGCCAAGGCACCCCACCGGTGCCTGGCGCAGATTTTGGGGTGACCCCCGGAGCCGCTCCCGCTCCCCGGGGTGAATTTCCCCTCCCTCTTTCCCGGGGATCCCGCGGGGGATGCTCAGCAGGAGGAGGAGGAGGAGGAGGAGGAGGAGGAGGAGGAGGAGGAGGAAGGCTCAGGTGTTTCCTTGGCCCGGTTCTCCTCTCAGCTCGGCTGAGCAGCGAGGATTTGCAATTCCAGTTCTCGTGGCGCACCTACGGCTGGGTGTGCCCCCCCCGGGTGCTGGCAGGGGAACCCTGACACATTATTTGCTCCGCTTGCTGATTTATTTGTTATTTGGTTTGGGGTTTGTTTGGTTTATTTCATTTTTGGTTTGGGGTTTTTTAGTTTTTATTTTTTATTTATTTTTAATTTAATTTTCCCCCTGAACCAAGGCTTTTTCCTGATCGGGAAACAACGAGCAGCGGGGAGTGGGAGGGAAAGTTTGAAAGCTCCTGAAAGCCAGAGGCTGGTGTTGTTTGGGGGGTGTCTGGGGGGTGTTTGGGGGTGCTGAACCCCTCAGCCTTGGGGCGCAGGGCTGGAGGAAGGGCTGCTGATAGCGCCGAGGCTGCCGCGGGCTTATCTCATCCCAGCCTTATCACCAGACTGTTTGTGCTGCAGATAAACGGGACCTTGGGTTCAGGCTCGGGTTGCTGGGGGGGGACGGGGGGGGAACGCTCCGTGTCCCTCTGCTGGGGCGGGGTGGGTGGCAGGGAGGAGTTTGGGGGGGCTGAACCCCCATTTTGGGTGTGGGGGATCCCCTAAAACCAGCAGGGAGAAATTTGGGGGGGGCTGTACCCCCCTTTTTGGGTGTGGGGGATCCCCTAAAACCAGCAGGGAGGAGTTTGGGGGGGCTGAACCCCCCTTTTGGGAGAATTTGGGTTGGGAACGGCGTGGGGGGAGGTTTGGCTCCGTCCCTTCTTCTCTTCTGAAGAAAAAATAAAAATCATATTTGGGGCTGATTTGATGATTGTGCAAAAAACACCCGGGGAAGGGTTCCCAGTTCCTCCTCCAGCTCCCCCAAATCTCTCTGTGCTGCAGGAGCCCCAGCCGGGCGGGTCTCTGCTCCATCCCCAGGGATTCTGGAGCTGCTGGAAGCTGATTTTGGGCTCTGCCAGGAGCTCCAAACCTTGCTGGATGTTCTCTGCTCCATCCCCAATGATTCTGGAGCTGCTGGAAGGTGATTTTGGGCTCTGCCAGGCCGGGATTTTCATACCCGGCTCACGGTGGGTGCTGTCCCCAAGGGCCAAAACCCTCGGGGTGACCCTAGGGAGGAAATCCCAGCCCGAGCAATCCCACCCAATCCAGCCCCTCCAAATTCGCGTTTCCAAAACACCTCTGGAGGATGCTGAGGGCCAGGGCGCTGCACCCACCTGCACTGGGGAGGGTCGCCACGCCCTGCGCGTGTCCCTGCGGGCTCTGGGGACAGCTGGTGGCCCTGTCCAGCCGCCCGGGGTCCTGCAGGTGGCTGCTGCTCGCCAACAGGCCGGGATTGCCGCTTGTGCAACAGGGGCGGGGAGCTGGCTCCGAGCTCCGTGGGGCTCCCCGCAGCCCGGCTGGAGAATTCCCGGTTGGATCCAGCCCTGGGAGCGCAGGGAAGGCGAGCTGCCCCTTGCCAGAGCTCAGCTCCCCAGCACCGAGCTGTCCCAGGTGGGGATGTCCCCACAGAGGTGACCTCCGTGCCGCCCGCAGAGCGCTCCCGGGATTGATTCCCTGTTCCCAGGGATAATTCCCGGGATGATCCCCGTGTCCCTGAGCAGGACACAGCGCCCGGCCCCGCTCACCCCAAGGGCTGGAGCTGCTCCCAGCCCAGCCTCGCCCCTGGTATGCTGCTGTCCCAGTTTGGGGCTGAGCCCGCAGAACTGGGAACAGCAGGGCAGGGTTTTGTGCTGCGGAGGGTTTTGTCCCTCTGCAGGAAGGGCGGGGAGCCTTCCCACACCAGGAAGTGCCGTGGTGGCACAAGGCAGTCCCACGGTGGCACAAGGAAGTCGTGCAGTGGCACATGGCGTGGCCACGGCCTGGCCACCAGCCACCGTGTCCCCAGCGAGCCGAGGGTCCCCCCTGGGTGGCACCGGGCACGCTCTGGCCTTGTCACGCCCGTGGTGGCACCGCTGGGGACGGGGACATGTCCCACAGGTGCCCCATCAGCTGCCCCAGCGCTCAGCCCCTCCCACCTTTTTTGGGGTTATTTTTTGAGGTTAAACCCCGCGTTATTCGCTTCTCCCGCACGGTTTGTTGCCCCATGCCCAGGAGGGCGGTGCCCACCGAGGGGTCCCGGCCCCGCTCCCACCGGCTCCGAGCGCACCTGAAGCGCCTCCCCGAACCAGCGACAGGCTCCACCTTGAGGTGGCACCAGCGCCGGGGAGGGCAGGACAGGTGACAAGGGGCTCGGGCAGCCTGTCTGTCGCTGTCGCTGTCGCAGCGCCTGGTGTGGCCGGGAGCAGCGGGAGTGGCGTGAGAGGCAGCGCGGCCGGGGGTGTGCGCCGTGTTTATAAAGGAAGGAGCCGAGCTGCAGGTTCAGATTTCAGCCCTCGCTTATCGGCCGGGCTGTTCCGGGACGCGGCGGCTCCCGGAGGCCACCGGAGGATTTTCCCGTCCCTTCCCCGCCAGCTCGGGGCTCCTCGCCTCGGCTCTGCCCCTCCGCCCTCCCCGCCGCAGCACCTGGGACAGGTAACTGAGGCGGCTCCGTCCTCACCGCCCGGCCTCGGTGGGGTTAAAAACGCGATGGAGGGGACGGAGGGAGACTCCGAGGAGTGGAGAGAGAGGGATGGAGGTGCTGGGGGAGCCGCAGATCGGGCTCGGAGCAGCTGTGGGGAGGGCACAGAGGGGCGGATGTCACACGGGGAGAGGTTTTTCCAGCAGGGCCACGGGCAGGTGGCACGGTGGGCACGGGCCCAGGTTTGGTTCCGTGCAGGAGCTCCAGGGAAGGTGTGGCAGCAGGATCAGGATCCCGGCAGAGCCGGGAGCGGGGCAGAGGCAGCTGGTGCCTGCACAGGGCTCTGCTTCCAGCAGGGATGTGGGGGGATCCTGCCTGGCTGGGGGGATCCTGCCCCCCTGTGGGATTTGGGATGGCTGTGGTGGATCATTCCCAGCCCACTGTGGGATTTGGGATGGCTGTGGTGGATCATTCCCAGCCCACTGTGGGATTTGGGATGGCTGTGGTGGAACATTCCCAGCCCTCTGTGGGATTTGGGATGGCTGTGGTGGATCATTCCCAGCCCTCTGTGGGATTTGGGATAGCTGTGGTTTCCATCCCATGGCTCCCAGCCATCCATGGGATGCCCGGGAGCTGGGAATGAACTCTCCAACACCAGCAGGGGCGGGTTTGGAGCTGAGCTGGGCCCTGGCTCCATCCTGCCCGGTCCTTCCTTGAGCTCGCTCTGTCCTGCTGGGACAGGAAAAGGTGACAGGGCAAAAGGCACCGGGGCAGGAGGAGGGCATGGATGGATTTTCCCTGCTTTCCTGAGGAGCTGGGGTTTGGAATCACATTCCCTCGATTGCCAGTGGCTCCTGGGTCAGGCTGGGCTGAGGGATATTGGTTCCCAATCCCATGGAACAGTATCCCTGACCCAAACTCATGGAAAATGGGAGCCAGAGAGCCACAGGCACCTGCTGGATTGATCCCCCAGCTCCACAGCACCCAGCTGCTCTTCCCACGAGCTTTATCCTGGCTGTGCCCTCTGGGATCGTGGGACAAGCCTCGGGCTCTGCCCAGGGCTGAGCAAACCAGTCCCAGTTCCCTGCTCTGTCCCAGTTCCCTGGTGCAGCTCCTTGGTCCCGGCTGCCTGTCAGGATCCTTGTAGGGACCCTGTGACACCCCTGAAGGGACCCTGTGACACCCTTGAAGGGACCCTGTGAGCATTCCAGGGGGAACCTTCCGACCATCCCAAGGGGCTCATCCCGGGCTGCTCTGTCACCACCAAAGGCAGCACCGAGGGCTCTCTCTGGGCTGGGCCTGGCCCTGCTCCATCCCTGCTCCATCCCTGCTCCATCCCTGCTCCATCCCTGCTCCATCCCGGCTCCATCCCTGTTCCATCCCGGCTCCAGCCCTGCTCCAGCCCTGTTCCAGCCCTGCTCAGCCATCCCACCCTTCCAGCTCCCCTCCCCGGCTCCATCCCCGTTCCATCCCTGCTCCATCCCTGCTCCATCCCTGTTCCATCCCTGCTCCATCCCGGCTCCATCCCGGCTCCAGCCCCGTTCCAGCCCTGCTCAGCCATCCCACCCTTCCAGCTCCCCTCCCCGGATCCATCCCTGCTCCATCCCTGCTCCAGCCCTGTTCCAGCCCGGCTCAGCCATCCCGCCCTTCCAGCTCCCCTCCCCGGATCCCGGGCTGCTCCTCCCCGCGGGGCGGAGGGAGAGCCGGGGCCGGGTTCATTTGTGGGGGAGAAGGAAGGGGGGACCTGGCACGGGGCTCCTGCGCAAATGGGATTTCTGGGAAGCGGCCTGGAACTGTCCCGATTTCCAACTGGAAGCATCCCACGGTGACTAAACCACATCCAGGGCGAGAGCTCGCCCTGCAGAGCCCTACCCGCCCGTGGCGCTGCGGAGGTGGCGCTGGGAGGGGGACAAGCGACACGGCCAGGGCTGTTTGGTGACACAGAGGTGTGTCCTGTCCCCGCGCCGCCTGGGAGACTCCCAGGGTTTGGTTGGGTGTGTGCGGGGGGTTGGGGTTCGGCTCCCTCTGTTTTTCCCCCAGCACATTCCTGGCTTTTCCCCCGCAGCTGCTCCCCGGGGCTGCTCCCGGGCTTGGGGCGCTAACGAGGACGCGGTTGGGAAGCTGGGAATGAGCTGTGATTCACCGGGAAGCTGCTCCCGGCCGTCCCAGGCACAGCAGGGTGTGGTGGGCTGTGGGGGTGACATTAAATCCGGCTTTGTCGCATCCCGGGACAGCGAGGGAAAGGCTCGGATTCCCCCCGCCGTGTCCCAAGGGGTGGCACCACTTTAGAGCCAGAGGAAATCTTGGCAAAAGCTGCAGGTCCTGAGCCTGGTCCTGAGGGATTTGGGGAGCCCTGAGTGGGTTTTGGGGGTTTTTTCTAGACCTCCTTGCTTAGGACAAACCTGATTCGGGGTTTGGTTCTTTTGTACACGGAGATTGGCGAGCTGGGCACATGCCCATTTATTTTTTTTTTTTGGAGGGGCCGGGACTGCGGTGACATCCATGGGTGCCATCCACGGTGGCTCTTCCCAGGCACTCGGGAATGCTTTTCCTGGTACATTTCCTGGCTCCCACGCGGTGATCCCGAGCCGTGGGAGGTGGCACAGGTGGATTTGGGGCCGGAGAGCCACCGTGGCCAGCCCGGAGCTGGCGTGGGTCCCGTCCTTGGGAGCTGTTTGGTGCAAAGCCCTTGCACAACCCGTGCGCGGTTGTGTCACCGCCGGTGACAGGCTGTTCCCAGGCCCGGCAAGGTGCGGGATCAGATCTAAAAAAGGAGAATTTCCCCATTCACACCCAGCCCCGACGCAAGGGACGTGTGGCACCGCACCAGCAAGGCAACTGGGACAAGGCTTGGGGAGGTGACAAGCTGCCCACGGTGACGAGTTTGCTGTGTCACCGGAGCAGAGCCGCTCCTGCCCCGCCACCCCGGCCTTGGGGCCGTGCCTGGGATCCATCAATCTCCTCGCAGAGCCTGGATCGTGCCGCTGGCACCTTCCCAGCCTCCCGCTCCGGCAGGTGTGGGGCTCCGCGGTGCCGGCTATGCCAGGAATGTGCCGAATGTGTCGGGGCTTGACGGCGGGAGGTCGGGGCGAGGGGTTTGGGATGAATCACTGGGAGCCTGGCAGAGCTGCAGCTCCCGGGCTGGGGCAGAGCCAGCGCTGCCCAACCCCCTGATCCAGAGCCTCCAAACACCGCCGGGAAAAGGGATCCGGCGGTGGTGGCAGCAGGGATGTGGCAGCTGCCGCTGCCTTGCGGCCCTGAGGTGCCGCGTTGGTGGCTTTGTTTTTGTGAGCGTGGGAGATCCGGCAGCGGGAAATCGGGGAGTTTATCCAAAAAACCGTCAAGAGGCTCCACGGGGAGTGGCACAACGTGATGGACGCCAGGCTGGGGCTCACCCTGCGCCCCATGGCGGTGGGCTGGAGCGGGAATAGCAGCTCCTGGATTCGCAGAGCCTCAGGAATCACTGCTGGGAGCAGGGCCATGCTTCATTTCACACCCCCTTGCACCCCCTGAGTGCTCCCAGTTCGGGGTGTTCGCAAGGAATTTGTGGCTTTATATCCCCGGTGGGTGTGGGGAATGGGAATTCCCAAAGCTGTGCCCATTCCAGGGCATCTCATGGATACGGGGAGCCGAAAGGAGCCCCACACCGGCAGGGCCTTATCAGCTGCCGTGCCTGGCTCGCTCCCCGGCGTGCTCTGGTGGCCGTTTGGTGGGGTTTGACCGTGATTGAAACCATCCCGCGGCCGCCCCGGCTGCAGCCCGCAGATGTTTGTCCAAGGAGATTTGGGATCATTCCAGCCCGGACGCCCCCGGTGCTGCAGCTGGGGCTGGACAAGGGCGAAATTCCCGGGGAAGCGGGAGCTGGGCGGCGGTGCCGGTGCTGTGAGTACCTCCAGAGCCCGTGGGACAGGGACAGGGAGCCTCTGAGTTTGTGGGGACAAGCTGAGGGGACCTGGCACGGCATAGCTCCTGGTGACAGAAGCGCAGGGTCCCCGGTGTCCCCGTGCAGGGACAGCGCGGGGAGGCGGCGATGGCGCAGCCCGAGGTTAATCATTCAACCCCTCGGCAGGTTGGGTAACGCGGCGGGGGGCGGGGGAGGTGACAGGGACATCTGTCCACCCGCTTGGCAGCGCTCAGGAACAGGGACAGCGCTCCTCCTCCTCCTCCTCCTCCTGCGCCCTCTCCATGGGGATGCAGGTGCTGATCCCGACGGGGCCGTGGGGACCGCAGCGTGCGGCATCGGGGAGGGGACAGGGACACTGTGACAGCAGCGAGTGGCGGCTGAGCGGGAGCCGAGCTGGCCCCCGGCACGGCTGAGGGAGCCAAGAGCCGCAGCTGAGTTGTAAACACGCCGGGATAAAGTTACAGCCATTGATGATCCTTGGAAAAGCGGCGGGGAAAAGGGAGAGGGAGCGGCGAGAGCTGCGAGCTGCGATCCTGGGCTGGAGGGAGCATCCCCTGCCCCTCTGTGCCGCTTCTGGGGGGGGTCAGCCCCCTGACAGCATCCCCTGCCCCTCTGTGCCGCTTCTGGGGGGGGCTCAGCCCCCTGACAGCAGCCCCTGCCCCTCTGTGCTGCTCCTGGGGGAGCTCAGCCCCTCGGGATCAATCCCTGCCCCTCTGTGCCCCTCCTGGTGGTCGCTCAGCCCCTCAGGATCATTCCCTGCCCCTCTGTGCCCCTCCTGGTGGTCGCTCAGCCCCTCGGGATCATTCCCTGCCCCTCTGTGCCCCTCCTGGTGGTCACTCAGCCCCTCGGGATCATTCCCTGCCCCTCTGTGCCCCTCCTGGTGGTCGCTCAGCCCCTCAGGATCATTCCCTGCTCCTCTGTGCCGCTCCTGGTGGTCGCTCAGCCCCTCGGGATCATTCCCCGAGAGCGGCGATTTCAGGAGCTGTCGCCGGGATGTGACAATTTGGGCAGCTCGGGGACAGGCGGGGCTGCTCCCAGCGCTCGGGGACAGGAGTGGGGGGACACGCAGCCAGGACACTGCAGGAGCGGCTGCGGGTCCGTGGGGGTGTGGAGCCCCTCGGAAACCCTTTTGTCCTGCCCGGCCGCTTGTCCTGCGGGGACTTTGCCGTGTCACGGTGCCATTAGAGGCGCTTCCAGCGGCAGCATGGGATGGCTCCCGGCGCTCCGCCCGGAGCCGAGGGGGTTAAGCCGGCGGCAGCAGTTAATGATTGATACCAATGACGGTCTCCATGGGCTTGGAAGGGAAATCATCCGCCCCGGCCGGCTGCGGGAGAGCCACCGGCTGGGCGAGTGGCGCAGCAGGAGGAGGGGACGTGCGGTGGCACCGGTGAGTGTGTCCGTGTGTGTGTGTCCGTGTGTGTGTGTGTGTGTGTGCGTGTGTGTGTGTGTGCATGTGTGTGTGTGTATAGCATTGTCACACGGAGCCTGGACATGTCACACGGCCCTGATTGTGACACTCAGAGCGTGGGGCTGTGGCACAAAGAGCCAGGCCATGGCACACTGAGTGTGGCTGTGGCACACAGAGTGTGTCTGTGGCACACTGAGGGGGGCTGTGGCCAACAGAGCATGTTTGTGGCACTCCAACCCAGGCCGTGGCACTCAGAGCCAGGCCATGGCACTTGGAGCGTGGCTGTGACACTCAGAGCCGGGCCATGGCACACAGAGCATGGCTGTGGCACACAGAGCATGGCTGTGTCACTCAGAGCATGTTTGTGTCACTCAGAGCGTGGCCGTGGCACTCTGAGCCAGGCTGTGGCACACAGAGCATGTCTGTGGCACACTGAGTGTGGCTGTGGCACTCAGAGCATGGCTGTGACACACAGAGCGTGGCCATGGCACTCTGAGCCAGGCTGTGGCACACAGAGTATTTCTGTGGCACACTGAGTGTGGCTGTGGCACACAGAGCGTGGCCGTGGCACTCTGAGCCAGGCCATGGCACACAGAGCATGGCTGTGGCACTCGGAGTGTGGCTGTGGCACTCAGAGCCATGGCACACTGAGCCGTGGCACTCATGGGCCATTGTCTGTGGCCAGTGCCACTGCCGGTGCCCCGAGGGTGGTGACAAACAGAGCTGGCAGGAGCAGCACGCCAGGCTCGGCACCATCAGGACCTGGGTGGGATTATGGAGCTCCTCGGCTCGGGCAGGTGTGAGGGATTTGTCCCAGCAGGATTTTCCCAGCGCCGCTGCCGTAATCCCCTGACCTGACCTGGCTGGGGAGGGGTTGGGCCGCGCTCCTTTGATGCCAGGGATTGCTCAGGACAGGAATTCTCAGCCGTGGAAAGAGCTTAGGCAGAGTTCAAACCCTCCAGGGGTGAGTCCAGGTGGCGGCTCAGAGGTTGTGATGGGAATGGTGGCCCTGGGTGGGGACGGTGGCCCTGGATGGGGACGGTGGCTCCAGATGGGAATGGTGGCCCTGGATGGGGACGGTGGCCCTGGATGGGAATGGTGGCCCTGGATGGGAATGGTGGCCCTGGATGGGAATGGTGACCCTGGATGGGAATGGTGGCCCTGGATGGGATTGGTGACCCCAGGTGGGGATGGTGGCTCCGGGAGCCAAAGACAAGGGTGTGAGGCTCTGTCCCCACGAGGGGACAATGGAGTGACATCAGAGCTGCCAGGACACGGACTGTCACCCGCTCTGCCCTGCTCCAGGGCTGTCACCCTCCCCAAATGTCCCCCCCAGGGGTCAGGATGCTGCTCCCGGCAGCAGCAGCAGCGCCTTTTGGCCGGCAGCCCCCGTCGGCCGTGCCTGGGATGGAGCCGGGGTTTCCAGGGAGATAAAACACAAACTCCCGGTGCTTTTTTTGTGCTTTTTGTGCTGCTCCCCGACCCCAGCTGGCGCGGCAGCGGGGGACTCGCCCTCCCCGCCGCCGCCGGCCACGCTGGCTGCCAGCAGCCGCTTTGTTCTCTGGAAATCCCCGGCCTTCCCCCGCTCCCGGCCATCCATCCCACCGGCAGCTTCTCCCCGCGCCCCCCAAAGCCGGGATGGACCCGGGTGACACCGCGGATGTCACCTGCGGGCCGTGGGTGCTCGGGAGCTGCCGGCCACCCTTGCCGGGGACTTTGCCCGGCTGGGCAAGGCCGGCCCCGCTGCTCCCGGAGGATCCAGCTCAGCCTCTGCCTCCCACGGGAATCGCAGGGGACATGGCGAGCTGGTGGCCAGCGTGTCCTGCAGGAGCGGGTGGCCCTGGGATGGTGTTTGGGGTCTGGGGGGTTCTAGGATGATGTTTGTGGTCTGGGGGGTTCCCAGCCCCCGTGTTTGGGGTCTGGGGGGTTCCCAGCCCCATGTTTGGGGTCTGGGGGGTTCTAGGATGATGTTTGGGGTCCGGGGGGTTCCCAGCCCCCGTGTTTGGGGTCCGGGGGGTTCCCAGCCCCGTGTTTGGGGTCCGGGGGGTCCTAGGATGATGTTTGGGGTCTGGGGGGTCCTAGGATGATGTTTGGGGTCCGGGGGGTTCCCAGCCCCGTGTTTGTGTGACCCCACTCAAAGCCTCGAGGTGCTTTAGAAATGGCTCTGAGAGCAGCCAGGGGAGGAGGTGACATTGGGGACATCACTGCAGGCACAGCCCTGGACTGCAGTGACTTGTGAGTGTGACCAGTGGTGACAGCCGGGGGTGTGACAGCTCGGCCACCACAGCGCGATTTTGGCCGGGCTGGCCCTGCCTGGGTGGCAGCTGACGGGGGCAGTTTGTCACTGAGGTGGCACTGGGGAGGTGGCACTCGGACTGGCACTGTCCTTTCTGCAGTGGCTCCACAGCAGCACCAGCACAGATGAAGGCAGGAGGGGACATCAGCTCCCCTCTGCTGCCTGTCCCCATCCTGTGACAGCGACACTGGGGTGGCACCGCCGTGGGGACACGGGCACGGGGGTGGGATTGATTCTCCAGGAGAGGGATTCATTATCCAGGAGAGGGATTTGTTCTCCGGGAATGGGATTGGTTCTCTGGGAATGGGATTGGTTCTCTGGGAATGGGATTGGTTTTCCAGGGGTGGGATTGGTTCTCCAGGGGCGGGATTCCCTCTCCAGGAGTGGGATTGGTTCTCCAGCAGGGCCGTGCTGCCCCTGACCCCCATCCCTGATGGATGCAGGGCTGGAATTGCTGGCTCAGCTGGATGGAGGGGCCGGGATTAGGGCCGGGATGGGATTGTGCAGCAGATCCGTGCTGGGAGCGGTGGGATCTGTCAGGAGCATCTCTGGGCTCCACACACGGATTTCCAGTGCCCACAAACCCACTTTATTCCCGTTTATTTCCCGTGCTGTCATTCCTCTGGCACTGGCATTGCCATGGGATGGGCTGGATGTGCTGCCTGCCCGGGCACGGGGGGTTCTCTGCTGTTCCCCATCCCGCTTTTCCCTCCATCTCCTCCTCCCTGCAGCCTCTCCTGCTCTCTCCCAGGGCTGCCCTGGAATTCCTACAACTCCATCGGGCCGAGATCTCGCTGGGATGGGTCCGAGCTGCTGCCCCCCACCCCGCCAGACCCCCCTAGAAACTGAATTCCATTCATTTTTTTAATCCCTCTGCTCCCTGTGCCCAGCAGGATGGATGCAGAGGATCCCTGGGGGGGTTCTGCCTCGGAATCCATTTTTTCCCACCCTGGGGGGACTCAGCAGTTTGTCCTCGCTCCTCCAAGGGTGGATTGTCCCTCTTGGGGACTGTGGGTGACAGGGTGACCCTGAGTTTGGGTCTGGATTCAGTTTAGGTCTGGATTTAGTTTGAATTCAGTTTGAGTTTGGATTCAGTTTGGGTTGGGTTTGCAATTGGTTCGGTCTGGATTCTGTTTGAGTTTGGATTTGTTTTGGTCTGGATTTGGTTGGGTTTGGATTCGGCTCAGAATGGATTCAGTTCAGTTTTGTTTTGATTCAGTTTGGATTTAGTTCAGTTTGTATTTAGTTCAGTTTGTATTTAGTTTAGTTTGTGTTTAGTTCAGTTTGGGTTTATTTTAGTTTGTGTTTAGTTCAATTTGTATTTAGTTCAGTTTGGGTTTAGTTCAGTTTATGTTTAGTTCAGTTTGTGTTTAGTTTAGTTTGGGTTTAGTTTAGTTTGGGTTCAGTTTAGTTTGGGTTCAGTTTCGTTGGTGCCACGGCCTTGGCACATTCTGGGACAGGCTGGTGCCATCCCAGTGGCAGCGGGGACATCCCTGAGGGTGTCACTGCTGCTGAGCTCACCCCAGAGGGGCACAGTTGGGGTTTTTGGGAGGGTGATGTGATGCTGGGCAGTGTCCCACGGTGATCCCGGGCTTTTCTGGAGCAGGGATGGAGCCCAGCAGCCTCCCCGTGCTCCGCTTCCTTCTTTGGAGCTTTCTTGGAAACCTCAGCCCGATTCCTTCCCTCCCTCCTTCCCAAGGATTTTCCTACCCGCCCTGAGGGCTTTGGCTGCTCTTCCCAAAGTCCAGGCGGAGCGTGGCCCACCCCAAATCCTGCTGCTCCCCGCTCCCATCCTGTGAAGGCTCCCAGGAATTTTTGGGGTGCTGATGCCCTGTGGGGTCTGTCCCATCCTGGTCCCCGGGATTTCCTCCCGGTGTCACCTGGGGGAGGAACAGCCACGGGGAGGACGGGGACACCCCCAAGCAGGGGATGGTTTGGGGACACAAACGGGATGGTTTGGGGACACCCCCGAGGATGGTTTGGGGACACAAACGGGATGGTTTGGGGACACCCCCGAGGATGGTTTGGGGTCACCCAGGGATGGTTTGGGGACAGCCGAGGATGGTTGGGGACAAACGGGAATGGTTTAGGGACACAAGCAGGGGGATGATTTGGGGACACAAGCAGGGGGATGGTTTGGGGACACCCCCGAGGATGGTTTGGGGACAGCCGGGGATGGTTTGGGGACACAAGCAGGGGGAAGGGACGCAGCTGCTGAATCCAGGGCAGTGACAGAGCTCAGCTGAGCGCGGCCGCTTCCCTCGCTGTGACACCCGCCCTCCCCGCTGCCCTGCCGGCCTGGGGGGGCCCGGGACCCCCTCACCAGCCCTTCGGAGCCCCCCCTAACCCCGCCGAGCCCCCCGAGCCGCCCGTGCCGCCCTTCCCCTGCCCCCGGCAGCTCCGCACCTGGGCTGGGGGTGGCGGCTGTGCCGCGCTGCCCTTCGCCTCTCCTCTGCGGGGACGCGGGAGCTGTTTGTCCCCGCTGTCGCCTTCGCCGCTGGCTGCCGCACACCGGGGCTGCCCAACCCCACCGGAACCCCCCGGAACCCCCCGGGAGCTCTGCCACCGCCGCCAGCAGCACCGCCAATGCCAGGGGCGCGGGGGGCTGGCACGGCTGGCACAGCACGGGCAGAGCCCTCGCCCACCGCCCGCGTCCCCCAGCCCGCTCGGGGGTGTCCCGCTGTCCCCCGGCAGCGCTCTGGTGACACCGGGCACCGGCGGGGGCCATGAGCCGGCTCTGAGCCGGGAGAGCCCCCGGCAGGATGCTGAAGTTTCGGGCGGACCGCAGGGTGAGGTAGGAGCCGCCAGGGCTCTGGGGGGGACCCGGGGGGGCTGCGGGGAGCCGGCGGTGCGGGACCCTCGGCCCGGGCAGTGGCTGCTGCATTGCAGTGCTTGGGAGGCGATGGGGACTGGCGAGGTTCTGGAGCGGGGTCAGCCCCGGGAGCGGCGGCTCCCCGCTGGTTCCCGGCGCTCCCGGGGGGCTGGCGGTGAGGGCAGGGTTGGGGAGGGGGGGCACAGCTCAGGGGGTGCCGGCAGGAGCTCGGGGGGATGCACAATGGGGGTGTCCTGTCGGCAGGGACAGTCCAGCCTGCGGGGACAGGGACGTGTGGTGACAGGGATGGAGGGGGGGACACACCCAGAGTGGGGTTCAGGGATGCGGGGGACCCCCGGGGTGGGGTCCAGAGCAGCTGGTGGGTGTCGGCAGCGCCCACTCCCCACTCCTGGCGCTTTCGGGGTGCTGCTCTCTCAGCATCGCGCCCTCCCCGTGCGTCAGCGTCGCTGCGGGGATGGGACCTGCCCCAATTCCCGGGATTTGAACCCCTCCGAAGGCACTGCCGGGGGGGCTCAGCCTCGGGGGGGGTCCCTCCGGCCCTCCCTGGCATGAGGGGGCAGCCGGGGGGGGTCGGGCTCCTCTCGCCGTCCCTGGGAGTGCCCAGTGCAGTGGATGTGGCACTTGGGGACACGGGTTGGTGGCACTGGGTTAACGGCTGATCTGGGGAGGGATTTCCATCCCAGCTGATTCCGGGAGGGATCCTCAGGGTGGGATCGGGGGGCTCGGGGCAGGGGAGGGGGTGTCAGCCCCGGGGCCAACCCCGGTGTGGGTGTGGAACCAACAGAGCAGCAAATGTGGGGGACACGGGGACTTTGAGGGGGACATGAGGACTTTGTGAGGGACATGAGGACTTTGTAGGGGACATGGGGACTCTGTGGGGGACACAGGGATTTTGTGGGGGGACACGGGGACTCTGTGAGGGGCACAGGGACCCTGTGGGGAACAAAAGGACTTTGTGAGGGACATGAGGAGTTTGTAGGGGACACAGGGACTCTGTGGGGGACACAGGGATTTTGGGGGGGACATGGGGACTCTGGGAGGGACACAGGGACTCTGTGAGGGGCACAGGGACCCTGTGTGGGACACCGGGACTCTGTGTGGGACACGGAGACTCTGTGAGGGGCACAGGGACTCTGTGGGGGACACGGAGACTCTGTGAGGGACACAAGGACTCTGTGAGGGGCACAGGGACTCTGTGGGGGACACCGGGACTCTGTGGGGGACACAGGGACTCTGTGAGGGACACAAGGACTCTGTGTGGAACACAGGGACTCTGTGGGGGACATGGGGACATCCTAACACCCGGCCCATGGCTGTCCCCACAGCCACAATGAAAGGCGGAACACCTTCCTGCACCCAGTGACGGGACAGGTGCCCGAGGACAGCGCAGGGCTGGACGTGCCCAGGTAGGTCAGCTCCCAATCCCCTTGGGCCAGGGGAGCCCGGGAGGGCTGGGAATGACCTTGGGGTGCGTCTGCAGCGGGGTGCGGGGGCACAGACCCGCTGATCCCGCTGTCCCGTGTCACAGACAGAGCTCGGACATGTCCAGCAAGGCGGGCAGCAAGCGGCCGGCCACTGTCCCCAGCGAGCCACCCAGCCACGCCATGGTGGCCGAGGTGCCCCCGGAGCGCCCCGGAGGTCGGGTGAGTGTCTGTCAGGTGCTCCCAGAAGGAAAAACTGGTTCTGCCTTTCTCCCTGGGTATGCTCAGGGAGCCCCAAGGCTGCCGGAGCTCCGGGAGGGTTTGGGAAAAGCTCCCAGGCACGAGGGGGGATGGAGGGGGCCAGGAGTTGGGCTGGATGATCCCTGTGGGTGCATTCCCACTCCGTGACACCAAATGAAGAGGGACAGAGGCTGCGTTGGACTGCAGGAAGGTGCAAGGTGACATTTGAGCCCGGGGCTCCGTTTTGCTGAGGGGTTTGAGCCTTTCCAGGTTCCCCTTCCCCATCCTGCAGGTGGAAGGAACTTCTGAACACTGAATTAATGTGATTAATTCAGAAGTTTATGAATTTAATGTAATTAATGCAGAACTTTAATTGTTTACATTAGAATTCTAATTATACTTTTTTAAGATTGTTGTTTACATTTTTGCACACTGCTTAATTGGTTGATTGGGGGTTTTTTCCACTCATGAGGGTCTTTGGAAAAGCGATTGGTTAAAGTTTAGGTGTTCTTTTATTTAGTGTTTTTATTTTTTGCTGCTAGTTTCTTTACATCTCTGCTTTTGATTTAGTCTGACTGTTTTAGCGGCTTTGAAGATTTTTTTAGTTTAGCACTATTGTTGTTTTAATAACTTTGACGAATTCTAGATAAACACACTCAGAGATAATTTGGCTGGGGCATCCCTGGGAATAAATAAATCAGGTGCAGCACCCACCCTGTGCAGCTATTGGAGAATGAGAGTTCCAGGTGGTGGGGAAAAAAAATCCTTTTTCCATCAGCGACTGGAAATGGATCCTCGAGCAGCTCAGAGACAAACTTCAGACTGTAAAACAAATCGTGATGATTGTGCAGCTCGGACAGGGGATCAGGGATCCCATCCCGGGCGCTGAGCCTCTCCCCTCGCTCCCTGCAGGCTCCACGCTCCTCCCGCAAGGGCATCGCCTTCGGCAAGCGCTCCAACTCCATGAAGAGGAACCCCAACGCTGCTGTCACCAAGAGCGGGTGGCTCTACAAGCAGGTGCCCCCTCGTGCCACCCCTGCCCGGCCCCACAGATCCCCGGGAAGGCCGGGAACGCTGCCCTCACTGCCCCTCTCTCTCTCCAGGCCAGCTCGGGGGTGAAGCAGTGGAACAAGCGCTGGTTTGTACTGGTGGATCGCTGCCTCTTCTACTACAAAGGTACGCCCCAGTGCCACCAGCACAAAGCCCCAGGCTCTTTCCGCGCTCCATCCCGGTTTTCCCGGAGTGTTTGCCGCGCCGAGGGGTTAATCCCGAGTTTTCCCCGCCTCCCTGGCAGCTCCCGGGCTCGGTATCAATAATTGAGGAGGTTGTTTGTGAGCCAGGCAACAGGCGGGGAGCCGATCCCACAGGTGGGACGGAGCCGGGGGATGAGGAGGGGCTGTGCCGGGGGTCCCTCCCTGGGGGTGACACCGGGATTTGTCCCCCACAGACGAGAAGGAGGAGAACATCCTGGGCAGCATCCCGCTGCTCAGCTTCCGTGTGGCCGCCGTGCAGCCCTCGGACAACATCAGCAGGAAACACACCTTCAAGGTCAGAGCCTCGGGGGGGCTGGCAGGGGTGGCACCGGGGTGGCACCGGGGTGGCACCGGGGTGGCAGGGGACAGCGTGGCACGGGGGTGGCACTGGGGTGGCACGGGGGTGGCACTGGCCGTGCTGGCAGGGTCCCCGCTGCTCTGGTGGCTTTCTTGGTGGCGGTGCATGGAGCACGCTGGGGTTGGATCTGCTGGGGGAGCGGGGACACAGCGATGTCCCCAAGGTCACCCCCTCACCCTGCAGGGTCCCTGCTGGGGGTGCCCACCCCTCTCCCTGCCCTGCTTTCCCCTCTCCATGGCTGCTGCCCCCTCTCCGTGGCTGCTCCCGGAGCCTGGCACGGAGCTGTCCCCAATTCCAGCCCAGTTTTAGCTGCTTGGCTGTCACCAGAAAGGGTGACACCACGAGTGGCTGCAGAGGGGAGCAGGGAGAGGTGGCACTGCTGCTGCTGTTGCTCCCCCACACCCATCCCTGGCAGGGTCTGAGCTTCCCTGGCACTTTTTGGCACCTCTGGGCACCTTCCCCAGCCCAGCTGCTCCTGGTCATGGGTCACTCTGTCACTGCCTTGGTGATCCCACTGTGCCCTCCCTGTGTCCAGGGCCAATCCTGGGGTCCCCACAGGGCACTCCCGAGTTTTTCCCAGTCTAAGGGAGGGATTTGTGTAGCTGCCCCGGATTAAACCTGAGTTTAGGCTCAGCTGAGTGGGTTTTAGGGAGGAGCGATGGCAGTGGGTCAGACACGGGGTCAGCCCTGTGCCCGTGTCCCCCTTCTGCAGGTGACAGCAGGGAAGTGACCTGGGGGTGTCCAGGAAAGGGAATGGAGGATCCTGAGGGAGCTGGGAAAGGGAATGGAGGATCCTGAGGGAATGGGAAGGGAATGGAGGATCCTGAGGGAATGGGAAGGGGCTGAGGCTGGGCCAGGGCAGGCTCAGGGGGGACAGCAGCAGGAATTTCCCCCTGGGAAGGGTTGGCAGGGGCTGCCCAGGGAGGTTTGGAGTGCCCATCCCTGGAGGTGGCACTGAGTGCTCAGGGTGGGCATCGGGCACAGCTCGGATGATCCCAGAGGGATTTTCCAGCCTCTAGAATCCCGTGATTCCATGAAATCCCATCTGCCTGACCCTGATGGGGGAACACCTCGCAGAGCTGCTGCCCACATGCCAAACTGGGCATCTCCTGGGTTGGGGAGGATGGTTTTGTCCAGGGAAGGGCAGAGAGGTTCCCACCCCACTCCCACTGACCCCGTGTCTGTGTTTCCTCCCCCTCCTCCTCCTCCTCCTCCTCCCTCGGATGAGGATGCCGGGTCAGGAGGGGTTTCTCGGTGCCACCCACCACGCCAGCACCCAGCCACCACACCTAGGTAGTACCTTCTTGTGTTTTGGGTGCATGCAGAGGCTGAGGGACCCCCGGGCTGGCTCTGCTCCCCCACTCCCACTAATCCCAGGGATGGATCCCTTCGATTTCACCTCTTCCTCTGCCTGAGCAGCCAGAAGTGCATGAGGGGGCTCAGGAGGTGGCCCCAGCTGGGCACGGTGGCTGCATGCTCTGGGGAGGACGGAAAATCAAGGGAGGGGTTTCATCGCACCTCATTTCATTGTTTTAGTTAATCCGGGTTTTTTGTTGTTTTGGGTTTTTTTTAAGAGATTGAACCCTTGAAATTCTTTCAGGAGGAAAACTCCGATTCCTCCCCTCTCTTCCTCCTCGCTTTTTCACCCACCCTTTTCCACAGGGGGGAAGGTGGAAGTTTCAAAAAGGCCCTCCAATAAATGCTCCTTCCAGCACCTTCTGGGCGGAGAAGGGGCACCAACTTCTTGGATCAAAACCGAACCTTTTCCTCCCAAAACATTTCCTGGGCCGAGAAACCACCTTCCCCCTCACCCTGCATGGGCGCCGCTCCCCAGCACTGCCGCTCTTGCTGGGACCCCAACACTGGGGTGCTACTCCTCTGGGGAGGGGAAGGGCTGATCCCAAAAAATCCCTGGGAATGACTCCAGGGGAGGGGTAAAACCCTGCAGTGAGGGGCCTGCCGAGCCCTCCTGCAGCTCCTGAAGGAGCTCTCCTGGCAGCTCCCGCAGTGGGAGGAGGAGGTGCCAGGCTGGAAGCGGAGCTCTCACCCCCGTGTCTGTGTCTGTGTCCCCGTTCTGTGTCCCCACAGGTGACGGTGTGCTGGGTG
>JAGMWU010000028.1:138715-157129 GCA_018697195.1 Certhia americana
AATGGGGGATCCTGGAGGAGATGGGGAAGGAATGGGGGATCTTGGAGGAGATTGGAAGGGAAGGAATGGGGGATCCTGGAGGAGATTGGAAGGGAAGGAATGGGGGATCCTGGAGGAGATTGGGAGGGAAGGAGTGAGAGAGCCAGGAGGAGATGGGGAGAGGGGGATGGAGGATCCTGGAGGAGATGGGAAGGAGGAAATGGGGGATCCTGGAGGAGATGGGGTGGGAAGGAATGGGGGATCCTGTAGGAGCTGGGATGGGAGGGAATGGGGGATCCTGGAGGAGCTGGGATGGGAGGGAATGGGGGATCCTGGAGGAGCTGGTGTGGGATGAGGCAGCACAAGAGGCGGACAGGGGTGAGTGCAGCCCCGGAGCTGCCAGCAGGGAGTGGCTGCTCCCGGCTCGTTTGTCACTGTCACTGCAGAGCCACCAGCCCGCGGAGAGGGGCTGCAGCAATCCCAGCCTGGAGGCCCCTTTGGTCTTCCCACGGGCAAAATTTAAAAAACAATCAAACCCTAAAATAATCTCTGATAAAACCCCTGCAGCCGCAGCCAGATCTTCCATTCCTTCCCCCAAACTGCCGAGCTCCTCCCAGCATCCCCAAACCCCCCGGAGCAGCGGGAAAGGAGCAGGAATTCTGCTCCCCACCCCAGCACTGCCCCCCGAGCCCAGAAACACCGACCTGGAACTGTGCAGTGACGGAGAGAGACCCCAAACACCCCCAAACCCCACTCGGGGCTGTTGGATTCAGGGCCAGCGCGGTGCCACTGGAGCCCCCCGGGCCTCTGGGTGTCACCTGTGTCCCCTGGGCTCCCTGGGGACACCGCTGGCCCTGGAGCCTCACGGAGCATCCCTCTCTTTGCAGCGCCTCCAAGTAAGAAGACCCAAAGCGCCCTCGAGGCCACCCGCTGCCAGCCCCCCGTGTCCCCACGGTGTCCCCACGGTGTCCCCACGGTGTCCCCACGGTGTCCCCTGATCCCTCTGCCGGCCCCAGGATTCCTGCTCCCCTCAGGGGCCACCACACCCACCTGGAGCATGTGTCACCTCGCTGTCCCCACTGTTGACAGTGACAGAGCCTGGTGGCTGTGGCTGCTCCCTCTGGGCTGGGATTTTTGGGAAAAGGGGAATTTCTGCCTGCCAGGCTGGGATTTTGGGGAGAGGGGAATTGCTCCCTCCTGACCTGGGATTTTGGGAAAAAGGGAATTTCTCTCTCCTGAGCTGGGATTTTGGGGAGATGGGAATCCCCCCCTCTGGGCTGGGGTTTTTTTGGAAACCCTCTGGGCTGGGATTTTTGGGAAAAGGGGAATCGCTCCCTCTGGGCTGGGGTTTTTGGGGAAACCCTCAGGGCTGGGATTTTTGCAGAGAGGGGAATCTCTCTCTGTCGGGCTGGGAATTTTCCGGGCTGGGAATTTTGGGGAAAGGGGAATTGCTCCCTTCCAGGCTGGGATTTTGGGGAAAGCGGAGTCGCTCCCTCTGTGTTTGGCATTCCAGGAACGCTCCCCTGAAACCCGGCGGGGAAATCATCCTGGGAGGCACCGACCCAGCCTACTACACCGGCGATTTCCACTACCTGAACGTCAGCAGGAGCGGCTTCTGGCAGATCAGCATGAAGGGGTGAGGGTGGGGACAGCCCCGGGATCACAAACCGCGGGAATATTCGGCTGGGAAGGGATTTTGGGATCCTCGAATGCGGTATTAGCCCCGAGCTGGCAGGTCCAGGGCTGCATCCCGCAGCCCCCGCGGCTTCGGGAGGGTGGGATTTCAGGGATTTGAGGGATTTCAGGGATTTCAGGGATGTTTTCTCTCGGCCGGATGCTTTTCCCAGTCTTCTCCAGCTTCTCCAGGCTCAGCAAGGAGCCAGGAGCAGCTGGGAATGCAGAGGGGGTGGCACCGTGGGCTGCAATTCCACTTGGGAGCCGCAGTTGGAAGAGTTTAACCCCCGCCAGTCCCGCGGGAGGAGCTGAAACAATCTTGCTTTGTTTAACAAAACAAAAACCAAACCAAAAAAACCCAAACCCAAAAAATCAACCCTGCACGTGACAGAGCTGAGAGCCCACACTGGAAAAGCTGGAGCAGCAAATGGCTGGGGACGGATGTGACACTCCTGGGGTAACCAGGGGGGACACTCAGGGTGGATGTGGCACTGCTGGAAGCACCCTTGGTGTCACCCAAGGGACACTCGGGATGGATGTGACCTTCCCAGTGTCACCAGGGGACACTCGGGATGGATGTGACTCTCCTGGGAACACCCCTGGTGTCACCAGGGGACACTCGGGATGGATGTGACCCTCCCTGGAACACCCCTGGTGTCACCAGGGGACACTCAGGGCCACCCCTCCGTCTGCAGGGTGTCCGTAGGGGCCGAGATCCTGTTCTGCAGGGAAGGCTGCTCGGTGGCCGTGGACACGGGGGCCTCCTACATCACCGGCCCCGCCGGGCCCGTGTCCGTGCTCATGAAAGCCATCGGGGCCACCGAGGTGGCCGAAGGGGAGGTGAGTGACCGCCAGCCCCGCTCCGTGTCCCCGCTGGCTGCCTGGCCCCTGTCCCAGCGCTGTCCCCTCCCCCTGCAGTACCTGGTGGACTGTGAGCAGGTGCCTCAGCTGCCCAACATCTCCTTCCACCTGGGGGGAAAGGTGTACGGCCTCAGCGGCCCGGCGTACGTCCTGAGGGTGAGTGTCCTGCACCCCAAAACCGGCAGAAATGGCCCCAAAACGACATTCCTTGTTTTCCCCAAACCCTTCTGTTGGGTGGGCCTGTCCCTGTGAGCCAGGGCGAGCTGTCCCTGCCTCCTTGGGGGATTTGGGGTGAGCAGGGATCACTTTTACTGGAATTTGCATTATCAGGAAAGGTTTTTCAGCCCGCGGGTGGGTGGGCACTGGGACAGCAGGAATTGCTCACCAAGAGTTCACGGAATTCGGACAACACCCCCAGGCACAGGGTGGGATTTCTGGGGTGCTCTGTGCAGGGAAAGGAGCTGGTCCCGCTGACCCTCGTTCAGGATATTCCACAATTCCCTTTAAATCTTTTAAAATCTCCTGAAAACCCCCTGCAGCCGCAGCCAGATCTTCCATTCCTTCCCCCAAACTGCCGAGCTCCTCCCAGCATCCCCAAACCCCCCGGAGCAGCGGGAAAGGAGCAGGAATTCTGCTCCCCACCCCAGTACTGCCCCCCGACCCCAGAAACACCGACCTGGAACTGTGCAGTGACGGAGAGAGACCCCAAACACCCCCAAACCCCACTCGGGGCTGTTGGATTTAGGGCCAGCGCCACCGTGGCCAAGCAGAGGGTGCAGAGCTGTGGTGCGGTGACACGGGGACCCCCCCTCCTGTCCCCTCCATCATCTCCTTCCCGCAGCAATCCCAGTACGGTGAGGACGTGTGCGTGGTGGCTTTCTCGGGGCTGGACATCCCCCCTCCGGCCGGTCCCCTCTGGATCCTGGGCGCCACCTTCATCGGGCACTACTACACCAAATTCGACCGGCGCCACAACCGCATCGGCTTCGCCACGGCCCGCTGAGCCCCCGGGGCCCGCGGGGCCGGCCCTGGCTGTGCAGAACCAGCCCGGAGGCTGCGGGAGCGCCGGGAGAAGCAGCAGCGAGCCAGCAGCAGCTCCCATCCAGCTCTGCCGCCTCCTCTCTGTCACCGCAGCCACTCCAAACCTCGCCTGCTCCCACTCCCAAACCCCCGCGCTGCTTCCCGGGAGCTTCTCCTGCTGCCGAGAGCTGAGCCCGGAGCGGGGCTGGGAATCCCAGCGGGATCCTGCGGCCGGAGCGGCCCCTCCGGGGGTTTTTGGGATGGTGCGTGATGATGGGAGCAGCGCTCTGTGGCTTGCTGCCGGTGTGGCTGAGGATGGTCTGTGACTGTTCGTGCGGTCCCTAAACTGGGGGAAATAATCAGTGTTTAATGATAGTTTTAGCCGGTCTTAGCCCTGCCCCTCCTCATGACTTTGATATTAAACGATTTAAAGCAACGGGATGCTGAGGGGAGGGTTGTCCTTGCAGAGGGAGGGGGGGATCAGACACTTTGGTTTAGGCCACGAATGTCCCTGTGCCAGGAGCCGCCACTTCAGCTGTGTCCTTCCCCCCCGGAAGGGTGCAGAGCCCTCCCAGTCCTGCCACGACATCTCCTGCGGGTGAATCAAGGGCTCTGGAAGCCCTTCCTGCAGGTGGGGTGGCCCCAGAACCCCTGGATGTCCCCTGGAGACAGGGACGGGGATGCGCCTCAGCTCTGCTGGGGCACTCTAGGGAGGGGACAGCGCTGCGGTCTGTGTCACACAGGACGGTGGCTCCTGTCCCAGGGCCTGTTCTCATGGAACAGCAGAGGTTGTTCTCTGCCCTGGATGTGCAGATACCCCTGTTCTAATCGCCGGTTCTGTTCCGTGCCGCGCACTCCTTTCAAGCAGCGTGAGTTAAAACCCTCCCGGGCCCCTTAAGCCGGGCCATTAACGCCTTTAATCGCCTGCTCGGGGGCAATTTCCCCTGGATGCGGTGTCCCTGCCTGCGGGGCTCCGCCAGCCCGGATTAGCTCGTTCCGGCCGAGCAATTAGGCCACGCTCAGCCCAGCTAAGCGCGGCAGCAATTATGCCCATCCTATTAACGCTGTCGGGGCTGGCGCTATTTTTAGAGGCACGGGAAACTGCCCGGCGGGGTTTTTGTCCCCCCGCTCCCCTTCCGTAAATGATTTTTGCCCAGGTCTCCGTGGGCCATTGGGCTGGGTTCAGCTGGGAGCTCTGGAGGGGGCTCTCTGCTCTGCCGCCCATCTGAGGCTGTTATTTCCTGCGATAATGAAACCGCAGTCCGGGGGCTGCGGGGGCTCTGCCAGCGCGAAAATCCCGCTCTGCCTTCACCCCCAAATCCTCTGTCCTCTGTGAATCCCGGTGGGAGTCAGTGCCCTATGGAGGGTGCAATGGGAGAGGTTATCCCGAGGGGATCCATCCCGCCTGGAGCGCCGGCGGCTGGAGCTCATCCCGTGCGTGGCATCCTCATCCTTTTTAACCCCAAAGGGAGGGAGTGGGAGCTGTGCGGAGCCCCCCCGGGAGGGCGGAGGGGTTTGTGGGGTGGGTGGATGGATGGATGGATGGATGGATGGATGGATGGATGGATGGATGGATGGATGGATGGATGGATGGATGGATGGATGGATGGGAGAGCATTGGGGTGCAGGGCACCAGCTGCAGGTGTGGCGGTCCCGGTCCCGGTCCCGGTCCCGGTCCCGGTCCCGGTGTGGATCCTCCGGGATGGCTTTGGGTTTCCAGGAATTGATGGGGAAGGCGTCCGGGCAGGAGGCACCGACAACAGGGGCGGCAGAGCGGAGTCCCGGTCCCGGTTCCGGTGCCGGCCGGGCGGGGCTCCGCTGCCCAGGATGCCGGGGCGGGACTGGCGTGGATGGGATGCCCCGTCCCGGTGCGGACCCGCTGCCCAGGACGCGGTGCCGGTCGGGCGCTTGCTGTCCCGGTGCCGGTAGGGTGCCGCTCCACTGATGCCGGTGCTGGCGGGGCTCGGATTCACCGCCCAGGACCCGGTGCGGGTCCGCTGATGCCCGTGCGGATCGGGTGCGGGTGTAGCACCAGTGTCTCGGTGTGCGTGGGGTGCGGGTCCCGCCCTGCCCGCGGTGCCGGTCCCGGTAGGATGTGAATCCCCTTCCCGGGATGCCGGTCCCGGTAGGATGTGAATCCCCTTCCCGGGATGCCGGTCCCGGTAGGATGAGTTCTCAGTCCGCCGTGACGGTCCCGGTAGGATGCGAGTCCCTGCCCCCGGTGCCGGTGGGATGCCGGTCCCTGTCCCGGTGCCGATAGGATACCAGTCCCTGCCCCCGGTGCCGATCCCGGTGGGATGCCGGTCTCTGCCCCCGGTGCGGGTGGGATGCCGGTCCCTGTCCCCGGTGCCGATCCCGGTGGGATGCCGGTCTCTGCCCCCGGTGCCGATCCCGGTGGGATGCCGGTCCCTGCCCCCGGTGCCGATCCCGGTGGGATGCCGGTCCCTGCCCCCGGTGCCGATCCCGGTGGGATGCCGGTCTCTGCCCCCGGTGCCGGTGCGGGCGCTGCCGCCGCTGCCGGGGAGGCGGGCGGGAGGCGGGCCGGTGACTCATGGCTTCCCAACGGCGGCGGCTCCTCCCCGCGGCCGCCGGCCCCGCGCAGCCCCCGGCACATGGGCCGCGGCTCCGGCAGCGCGGAGCTGGCCATGGCCGCACCGCCCGCCCGCTGCCCCGACTGCCCGGGGCCGGAGCGGGGGGGCGGCGGCGGGACCCCCGCCGTGCCACACCTCGGCATTGCGGTGGACGAGGGGGACGTGCTGCCCGGGGCGCTGCGGATCGTGCGGCAGCTCAGACCCGCCTGGGAGCCGGCCACGGTGAAGACCAAGGTACGGGGGGGACACCGTGAGCCGGCACCCCGCGAACCGGCGGCCGCTCCCCCGCGGGGATCGCCCGGTGGGGCTGCAGAGCCCGGCGGGGGTGGGGTTAGGGGGGTTTAGGGGCTGTCAGAGGGGGCTGCGGTGCTCAGCCCGGCGGGTGTGGGGTCAGCTCGAGGGGGTTGTGGGGCTCAGCCTGGGGGGTTTGGGGGTCTGTCCTGGGGGGGTTGTAGGTTTCACTCTGGGGGGCTGTAGGGTTCACCATGGGGGGCTCTAGGACCAGCCCCAGAGGATGTCACACCCTGTACCCCCACCCCCGGCTCTCCTCTCTGCGCTCAGAGTGTAACCGGGGGTCCATCAGCTGTGCAGAGGCACGACAGCCCCATCGCACGCCCCCCAAAGGGGTTTAGGGACCCCTGGGGTGGTCACCGAGCGGTGGCTGTGGGTACAAAAGTGTCCCCAGGGTGTCCGCAGGAGTGGCCGCTCCTGGGAGCTGCTCTTGTTTGGGATATTTGTCTGCTCCCGCTTTTCCCAGGCTGCGTGGGCTGAGCCTCAGTTCAGGTGGGAGCCGGACACCAGCTCCGGGCTCCTGGCACGGGACAGGGCTCGGCTGTGCGGAGCTGCCAGGGCTCTGCTGGGAGAGCTGGGCCGGCGTGGGAATCCCTGTCCTCCTCCGGCCAGCTCTGGGGTGACACAGGCTGGTGTCGCCTGTCCCCTCGGCAGTGCCCTGGCCGGGGCTGGGACTGCGTGCCCTGAACTGTCGGCACGTGAGCCAGGGTCCCCGCCGAAGGCACACGCTTCCCGTCATTAAATATGTATTAATAGCCAAGCGAAATTAAATACAAGACGCTGCAGGAAAAGCCATCTGAAAGGGCAGATGGCAACGGGCAGGAAGCTGGGAGTTGGAGTTTGCAGGGGCAGGAAATGTCTCGCTCGGCTCGCAGAGCTCGGTGGCTGCGGAGGGACCCCGGTTCTGGGGGATCCAGGCTCTGAAAACATCTCAGGGGTCAGTGCTCAACAGCAGCTCGGGTGTGCGTGCGTGTGTTTTTAATTAAAAAAGAAAAAAAAAAAAAAGGAAAGGAAAAATCCCACTTAGGAGTTGAGGGAAAACCCTCCCGTTGCGTTTCCCTCCTCCCGCGTTTCCCCCCCGCAGGAGCCGCTCGGGATGGGATGGAGCGGGCCAGGGGCTTTAGCTGGTTCCCATTAGCGATCCCCGTCCCGTGCCCGGTGTCCTGGAGCGCTGCCCCGCTCCCAGCACCCCACAGGGGCTGTACCGGGCTGTGCCGGCCGCACGGGAAAATCTCCCGCAGCTCAGGGACACGGCAAGGAGGAGCGGAGTGCCCGGGCTCCAGGTTGTGCCCGCTTCCCAGGGCTCCTGCTCCTCATCCCGAGGAATGTCCGTGCGGCTGAGTCAGCCACCCACGCTGCCAGGGAAGCACCAACTCCTCCATCCCTCAGCCAGAGATAAGAGCGGCAGCGATGCAGAACAGAAGCCCTGCAAGGTCTCAGTCAGGGTTGGATGTTTTTGGCCCCGATTTGGCAGCAGGTTGCCCTGCTGGTGGCCAGTCCCGGGCTGGGGGTGCTGAGGCAGCGAGCAGGGTGGTGTTTTGGGAATGCTGAGGGATTCTCCTGGCAGGTGCAGCACCAGCAATTGGATTTTGCTGCTTCACCCCAGCGCTTTGGGCGCAGCTCTCACTGCCCTGCAAAATTCACAGAGTGTCACTCCTTCCCTCTGTCCCTGCTGTCACCTGGCCGCAGGAGGGGAGGATTTGGGGTGGCAGCAGGGTGGCTGCAGCCTGGATCCACCGGGAACAGTGCCGGGCATCCCCCAAGCAGCCACAGCCAATCCTTGGGAAGCGGCAGAGCTGCCACCCCCAAACCCAGCGAGTCCCCGCAGGTCACCCAGCAGCCACGTGTGCGTCTCCAGAGTTGGTGGCCTGGAATTCAGGGGGGATAAGGCTCAGTAATCCCGTTAAACCTGCTGGAAGGGGCTGCCCGGGCTGTGGAGCAGCAAAACAAAACACGACGAGGATTTCCCTCGGTGTGGAGCCGCTCACCTGCGGCCGACACACGTGTGGTGTGGTGACACCTGCATGGACGGGATGTGCCACCTCTGCTGCCTGGATTTCCAGCCTCTGGGGCCCGGCAGGACAAGAGGAGGAAAGGCTGAGCCCCGTGGTGAAACTCAGATTATCAGCTCGGGGAAAAGCAGCTTGAGAAGGTTCAGCCACAGCTGAGGGGCGGCAGCCCCTGAGGATGGGGCAGCCTTGCCCTGTTCACCCCAAATCCAGCTGTGGGATCGGGGTGTAAACCCTGTCTGACTTGTGGGGGTCTCATTCCAGGGCCTGGAGTCTCCCTCGGGAGCTGCTCGGGGAGCCCTATATATAGGATCCCTATAGGGGAGCGTGGGTTGCTGAGTGGGATGTCTAAAATTATCCGTCCCATCCCTGAGCTCTGCGCCTGCCGGAGCAGGAGCCCTCTCCCCCCTCCTGCTCCGGCTCCCCGATCCCACAGGGACGAAGGAATCATTCCCGGGGGGATCACAGCACCCCGGAGTGCCCAGCTTGGAGCTGGCATGGGGGACAATGGGACAGGGGTTTCCTGTGGGGTGGCAGAATCTCAAACCCTCTCAGTGCCCTGGAGGTGCCCGAAATCCCTGTGGGATGAAGGAATCATTCCCAGAAAGAGCTGCAACACTCCAGAGCTGGCACGGGGACAATGGGACAGGGGTTTCTCATGGGGTGACACATCCCCAAACCCCTCAATGCCCCGGAGGTGCCCGAGATCCCAGTGGGATGGGGCGCGGAGCCCGGGGCGGGCGGCAGCAGCCCCGGCATGTGCGCGGGCAGGCGGCCAAGGCGGAGCGCCGCGAGAACAAAACTCCCTTTCCATCTGCGAGGAGCCATCAGAGCGGTGACACCAGACGTCCCCAGCAGCGACATCCCCGCCTATCAGCGCCCCGGCCCGCGGGGAGGGTCGGAGGAGGGGATGGGGGGTGGTGTTTGCTCCGGCCCTGTTGTCAGCCTCCTTGGGTGGTTTATTTATTTATTCTATTTTATTTTTCATTTTAACTTCGTGCCAATTTGAGCGGGTTTGTTGGGGTTTTTCCCCCCTTCCCCTCCTCCGGAGCGATTCCCGGGGCTGCTCCCGTGCCAAGCCTGCTGGTGGCACATGTGGCCTGAGCTGTTCCCGAGCTCTCCCTGAGCTGTTCCTGAGCTCCCTGGTGAAAAATAGCAGGATTTCCACCCAAACCACCCCCTCTGCCTGCAGAGCCCTGAGCCTCGAGTCCTTACAAACCCATGCCACCCCCTAGCCACGCTGCCTCGCTCCTTTCCCTTGTTCTCACCGTTTCCAAGAGGTTTTCCCGCTGGTGGGAAGAGGGCAGGGGGGGTTCCCCCCTTCCCAGCCGCGTTTTCCAGGTGTCACCTCCGTGTTTGTCCCCTCCCAGCTCTTCACTGATGGCATCACCAACAAGCTGGTGGCCTGCTACACGGAGGAGGGGATGGCGGACGCGCTGCTGGTCCGGGTGTACGGCAGGAAAACGGAGCTCCTGGTGGACAGGGAGACGGAGCTGAGGAATTTCCAGGTGCTGCGCGCCCACGGCTGTGCCCCCGACCTCTACTGCGCCTTCCAGAACGGGCTCTGCTACCAATTCCTGCCGGGAATCGCGCTGGGACCCGACCACGTGCGGGATCCCCACATCTTCAGGTGTGCGGGACCTCCCTGTGTTGTTCCCCTGCAGGATTCTGGGGGCTTTTCCCTGGAAAAGCAGCTTGAGGAAATTCCCAGTTTTCGGGGGGTCACTGGTGTGCCCAGCCCCGGTGGGATAAAGGGGCCAAACTGCAGCCAGAGTTGTCAAAATGACTGAATTTCTGAAAGCATCAGGTTTTGGTCAAGAGAGGTTTCCTGGGCACCTGGAATAAAGGTTTTCTGGGAAGCTGGAATTTCTTGGGAAGCAGCGCTTAGGGCTGAGTGTGCCCTGGAAATGTGAACTCAGAAATGCTTCAGAGGCTGATCCCTGCCGTGGAATGGGGGGTCAGCTGCGCTAACCCTGCACTTTAAGCAGGATTTTCAGGGAATCTCCCTCAAGACATCCCAAAGCCCTTCTGTGTGTGTGTGTGTAGGGGGGGATTTTGAGGATTTGGGGTCACCTCTCACCCCTCTCCTGTGCTCCATGCCAGGCTGGTGGCCCGGGAGATGGCCCGGGTGCACGCCATCCACGCCAACGGGAGCCTGCCCAGGCCCATCCTGTGGCAGAAGCTGCGCAAATACCTCAGCCTGGTGAAGACGGAGCTCAGCCCCAAGGTATCCAACCCCAGGTAAAGGCAGAGGGATCCCCCAGAGCCAGGCTCTGCCCACCCAGCCCTGGGGCCGGGCAGCACCTGGGGGCAGAGCCCTGGTTCCCAGGTGATGCCTCTGCAGGGATCTGGGGATGGGTTTGGGGCTGGATCCCTCTCAGAGCCGCAGGAGCAGCTCCAGCCCCTCCCTGCTGCCAGTTTGGGGGGAAATTCAGCTGTTTTGGAGCTCTGGGATGTGTCTGTGCAGCATCCAGGCAGGATCCAGCTGGAGCCACAGCCTCCCACTGCTGTAACAATCCTCCTCCTCCTCCTCCTCCCGGGAATTTAAGCTTAGAATAAGCCCGAGCTCAAGCCCTGCTGAGCTGAATGATGAATCCTAGAAACCCAGCCTAGATTAAAACACCCAGTTCCCACTCCCAACCATTTTTGGGGGGCGGCAGGTGAGTGTTGGGGTGTCTGGGCAGGATTTGGGCAGCCCCAAGAGGCGCCGGAGGTGAATGAACCCCGGGCAGGGCAATCATTAACCCTCGGCAGGAGCCAGCCGGGCTTTTCTGGGCACCCGCCGGGCCAGGGGCAGACTTTACCCAACCTGCGCCTTCAGCGCAGCCAATTAAGCAATCATTAACGAGCTCCCTTCTCGGAAGCCGCGCTCCTGAGGTTACCGGGACCCGCCAGAGTCCCAAAACATCCCCTCGGCCCCGGGGTGCTGGGGGAGAGAGCGCTGGGGGCAGCCTGGGGGGCTTTGGGTGGTGGCCGTGGGGGTTTTTGGGGACAAGGGACCCGCTGAGGCTGAGGTGTGGTGTCTGTCTGGGCACCAAACCTGGCCCCCTCCCCAAAAACAGCCTCGATAGCCCCGCTTTGTGTCATTAATGGGGGCGTTTGTAAAGCACGAGAGGGAAATTCTGCCCCTGAGCCCACGGGGAAGCGCTGGAAAACGGGAAAGCGAAATTCTGTCCCTGAGCCCCCAGGGAAAAGCTGGAAACCAGGGAAATTCTGTCCCTGAGCCCCCAGGGAAAAGCTGGAAATGCTGGAAGCTGGGGAAGGGAAATTCTGCCCCTAAGCCCCGAGGGAAGCGCTGGAAGCCGGGGAAGTGATGGAAGCAGGGGAAATTCTGCCTCTGTTGTCCCGGGGAACTGCTGGAAGCCAGGGAAAGGAAATTCTGCCCCGTGTCTCCGGGGAAATGTTGGAATCCAGGGAAATTCTGCCCCGTGTTCCCGGGGAAATGCTGGAATCCAGGGAAATTCTGCCCCTGAGCCTCCGGGGAAGTTCTGGAAGTGCTGAAAGCCAGGGAAAGGAAATTCTGTCCCTGAGTCCCCAGGGAAGCGCTGGAAGCCGGGGAAACGCCGCCCCCGAGCCCCAGCGAGGCTCCCCGGGAGCAGCAGCGATGTCACCCTGTCCCTCTGTCCCTCTGTGTCCCTTTGTCCAGCCTGCCGCGGGACGTGCCCAGCCCCGAGGCGCTGGAGCAGGAGCTGTCCTGGATGGAGGAGTCGCTGTCACAGCTGGGGTCCCCCGTGGTGCTGTGCCACAACGACCTCCTGTGCAAGAACATCATCTACGACAGGACACGAGGTCTGTGAGCCCGGGGGTGTCCCTGGGCCGCCCCCCGGGGGGTGTCACCTCTGTCCCCTTCCCCTCACAGCCGCCGCTCTCGCCCCTGCAGAGCACGTTCGCTTCATCGACTACGAGTACACGGGGTACAACTACCAGGCCTTCGACATCGGGAACCACTTCAACGAGTTTGCAGGTTGGGCTGGGACCCTCAGAGGGCTCCAAAGGTCCCCCCGGCCCTGCCCTGGGGTCCCCTCACATCCCTGGGGTGGAGGAAGGAGTTTTATCCCCACTCACATGTGGGAAATGGGGTCTCCTATTACTGGGAAGGAGGAGGGAGCTGAATCCCCAGTTCCATGTTGGAAAATGGGGTCTCTTCACCCCTGGGGGTGGAGGAGAGAGTTAAATCAGTCCCAGGGTGGAAAATGGGGTTTTTCTGGGATGTGCTCCCTGGGGATGGAAGAGGGAGCTGCACCCCAAATCCTACAGCAGGAAATGGGGCTGCCCACACTCAGAGCGGGGTCCCTGCATCTCTGGGTGCCCCTGGGGTGCCATTCCTGGGGTGCCATTCCTGGGGTGCCATTCCTGGGGCTGGGGGCCAGCAGCTGATCCTTGTCTTGTGCCTGGGTGGGGTTGTGCTGTCCTCACTTTGCTGTGGAGAATCCAATCCCTCCCTCCCCCCCCCCCCCGTGTCCCCTCTGTCCCCCCAGGTGTGAAGGAGGTGGATTATGGCCTCTACCCCAGCAAGGAGACGCAGCTGCAGTGGCTGCACTCCTACCTGCAGGCTTACAAGGAGCTCACCCAGGGGCACCCAGGTGACACCCAGGTGACCGAGGAGGAGCTGGAAACCCTCTACGTGCAAGTGAACAAGTTCTCCTTGGTGAGTGCTGCAGGTGGGAGGAGCTGGCCTCGCTCCAGGGCTGAAAACACAACCCAGGGGATGAGTTCCCCTCTGCTCTTGGGCTTCCAGCTCACCTGGTGAGGATGGGGCCACAGGTGCCAGCCTGGGGGCTTGGGGACATCTGGGACAGGCTGTCCCACGGGGCCTGGCAGTGCCTCAGGGGCACTGAGCCCCTGGGCAAGGTCACAGGGGGTGTGCTGGGGACAGCGTGTGTCCGACAGCCACGGCCTTGGGCAGCCCTTCAGAGGGGTCAGACACAGCCTGGCGTGAGGAAATCCTCTTTGGTAACTGCCAGGGCCGGCCCCGGACAGTTTTCTGGAAATTTCAGGTGAAACAGCCTCTGTTTTCCTGGCTGGAGCTGCCGGGAGGGCAGCACAGGGGGTGGGACCCCATGTTCAGCATCCTCCCATCACTCCAGCCAGGAGCAGCCTCTGGAGAGCAGAAAATTCCCGGTGTGGATCAGCCCCAGTCCATGTCCTGTCCTTGTCACAACTCTGGGAATTCCAGACCTCTGGAAGGCACAGAAATCCCGGAGTGGCCAGCCCCACCCTGTGTCCTGTCCCTGTCACAGCCCCAGGAGTCCCGGGGCACAGCCAGGACAGGCAGGAGTGTTTCTGTCCCTCGTTCCCTGATCCTTGCTGTGCCCGTTGCAGGCATCCCATTTCCTCTGGGCGTGCTGGGGCCTGATCCAGGATAAATACTCGACCATAGACTTTAATTTCTTAAGGTGAGTTCACCTCGCTTGGGGCCAGTGGGAAATGAGTGAGCAGGAGGATCCTGGTGGGAAATGGGGAGGATCCTGGGGAGGATCCCAGGAAGAATCCTCGGCAGTCCCTGGGAAGGATCCTGGGGAGGATCCTGGCAATCCCTGGGGAGGATCCTGGGGAGGATCCTGGTGGTCCCTGGGGTGGATCCTGGGGAGTATCCCAAGAAGGATCCCAGCAATCCCTGGGGAGGATCCATGGGAAGATCCCGTCACTCCCCGGGGAGGATCCTGGGGAAGATCCCGGCAATCCCTGGGGAGGATCCATGGGAAGATCCCGTCACTCCCTGGGGAGGATCCTGGGGAGGATCCTGGGGAGGATCCCAGCAATCCCTGGGGAAGATCCTGGGGAGGATCCCAGCAATCCCTGGGGAGGATCCTGGGGAGGATCCCAGCAATCCCTGGGGAGGATCCTGGGGAGGATCCCGGCAATCCCTGGGGAGGATCCATGGGAAGATCCCGTCACTCCCTGGGGAGGATCCATGGGAAGATCCAGTCAATCCCTGGGGAGGATTCTGGGGAGGATCCTGGCAATCCCTGGTGAGGATCCTGGTGGGGATCCCAGCGGTCCCTGGGGACCTGGGTGGCTCAGAGCTGTCCCCTCTCTCTCGGCAGATATGCAAAGTTAAGGTTTAAGCAGTACTTCAAGATGAAGCCGGTGGTCACAGCCCTGCAGGTCCCCAAGTAGGGGCCACCCCGAGCTCTTCTGTCCTGTCCTCGCACCCCCCTCGCCCCTTGCCCGGCCCAGCCGGGGGCCAGGGCTGGTCCTGCCGGTGGCAAGGGGGACAAGAGGAGCTGTGCCTCGGCCACCACGACTTCCAGGAGAGCCTGGACACCCCCAAGACTGGACCATGAGATGCTGGAGAGGACCACGGCCCCGGCCCACGCGAGGAAGCCTCACCACCGCCTTAATGCCGAGCCCCGCTCGGCCCCGGTGCCCGGCAGGTCCGTGCCCTGCTGGCACTGCTGCTGCTGCCACCGGCCTGGCACCGCCCCGCTGTCCCTGTGCTGTCCCTGTGCTGTCCCCGAGGAGGGACACAGTGTCACCCCGTCCCTCAGGAGCCCCCAGAGCCGCCCCGTCACTTTGGCTGTCCCAAATCGCTGCGCTCTCTGTCCCCTCCTGTCCTGCTGAGTGCCACCGGGGTGTCACCACTGAGCCAGCACCGTCCCTGCCGGCCCCAGGGACAGGACCCTTCTCTGGGAGGGGTGGGAGCTGCGGGAAAGGGCCGGCCGTGAGCCACCAGGGTCTGGCACCAGTGGGGTGCTGCTGGTGGGCACTGGGTGCCTGCCCCCCCTGTGCTGTGCCCAGCCTGGGGCTGGCTCTGTCCCTGCCTGTCCCCACTGTCCCTCTCAGCCTGGTGGCTCCCCCCTCCGCCCCCTGTGCTGCCGGAGCAGCTCCCCAGCTCTGCCTTCACCCTCTACCCCCGGGTCAGGGGGGTCCGGGAGGTGGCCGGTCCTGCCTGTCCCCACCCCTGTCCTCCTCCCTTGGCGTGTCCCCACCCCCGGGGACCAGGCACAGCTTCACCCCCGCCCTGCCCCGAACAGCTCATCGCTGTGGTTGTGCAGCGGCCGCGGGGACAATCAGAGACCTGTGTCCCCACCCTGGCTCTGGGGACAAGGTGACTGTCCCTTCCCTGGCACAGGGACCTCCCCCAGCCAGGGCTGCTGGTGCATCCGTGTCTGTCCTGGTGCGAAATAAAAGCTGCTGGTGGCTGGAATTCGGGGGTGGTGGATCTGGGGGGGCTCCTGCTGCAGCAGGGGCAGAGCCCCCGGGGTCTGGGGGTGCTCCTGTCCCTTCTGTACCTGGAGATGTCCCCACCCGACCCTCACCCCCAACCTGGTGAAGCCCAGGCCCCGCTCTCTGCTCCAAAAAGTCACTTTTTATTGTGCCAAGGGACAGGGGGAGGAACGATTGTAAACAGGGATGTGAAATATACAGGTTAAGTTACTCGTCTTATTAACAAAATAAAGCTCTATCTATATTTACAATCTTTAAAAAACAAACTAACCCCCCCCAAAAAAAAGAAAAAAAAAAAAAATAGAAAAAAGAAAAATAAATGGAAGAGAGACAGGATGAGCTGCAGCTGTGGGGAGGGGGCACATCTGCTTCCAGTCCCTCTCCAGCACAGCACAGCCCTGCAGCTGGGACCCCTCCCAGGGACCCCTTTCCTTCCCCAGGGACCCCAGCCCCGGCACAGGGAGTTGGGAATAAATAAAGCACTGACAGAAGGCAGGAGGGGAGGGAGGGGTTGGCTGGGCAGGGGAGGAGGTGGGATGTCCCCTGGGATGTCCCCTGGGGTGTCTCCACAGCAGTGTCCCCACCATTGGGGTTCCGATGCTGCTGATGTCCCCGGGTTGGGGACATGGGAACAAGGGGACAAGGGGACAGGTGCCCTCTGTGCAACCTCGAGCCCAGATGGCCACAGCTCCCACAGTGTCCCCAGGGTGGTCACGGTCCCCACAGTGTCCCCAGCACTGTCCCTGTCCCCGTGGTGTCCCCAGCGCTGTCGCTGTCCCCGCGGTGTCCCCAGCGCTGTCCCCGCGGTGTCCCAGGCTCGGGGCCTGTTCCCGGCTGCTGCCACAGGGAGGTGCCGGAGCCCCGCGCACGGAGGAACACCGCGGGGACAGCGCTGGGGACACCGCGGGGACAGGGACAGTGTTGGGGACACAGCGGGGACAGGGACAGCTCTCTCTGCACGGCCAGGCAGAGAGCGGGTGTGCACAGCTGGACACGACACAAACACCCCTGGCCACCCCAAACTCTCACCTGGCCACCCCTCACGCACAGCCACACCACACCCCAATCCCTCGGAACAGGCTCTGACCAGAGCTAGGTCATTTTTTCCAATAATTCCATTTTTTCCCCTCTCTCTCTCACCCTGCAGGGCTCAGGCGGAGCCCGAGCTTCAGGGCCGGTGCCCGGGGACAGCCGGACACGTCCCCTCCGGGCGGGGGCTGGCAGGGCAGGAACAGCCCCCGCTTTATTTCCAAAGTGGGCCAGAGCTGTTGGGAGCACAAAGGGCCTGAGGAGCCCTTGGCCGGAGCCGGGGCCAGGCTGGAGCTAAAATTGGCTCCGTGGGAATTCGCTGGCACGCTCCAAAGACCGAGCGGGAAGCGCGGCAGGGAGGTCACACCAGGATAGAGAAGGGACGAGCGTGTCCCCACCCCGTGTCCCCACACTGTGTCCCCAATCCGTGCCCAGCAGGTGAGGCTCTCCAGGACCCACAGGTGCTGCAGGGTTGGGAGATGCTCTGGAGGTTCCCTGCACCCCAAGACCCTCAGGTCGCCCTCAGGGGTGACAGCACAGCAGCCGTGTCACCAAATCTCCAGGCTCGGTGGCTTCAGCTCCACCAAAGCAAGACCAAGCCAGTCCTTGCCACCCAAAATTCCGGGTGCCCACCCTCGTGGGACCCCTCTGCGGGTGGGCAGCTCTGCTGTGGCTCAGTCCCATCCCACCAGGACACGCTGTGCCCCTCTGGCGGTGGCAGCCAGCCCTGCCACCCCCTCCGCTGTCCCCCCCGGGTCCCCTCAGTCCGTCAGCACCACCAGCTCGCCGTCACTCTTGTCCTCGCCCTCCGAGTCCTCATCCTCGCTGTAGCGGTACATGTCCCCCTCGGCCACCGAGTGCCCGTCGTCCGCGGTGTCCCCGTCCTTGAGGCTGCGGGTGTTGACGATGACGGGCATGGTGGGGTCCACGCCGCGGGGCAGGTAATGCTCCAGGAGGGGCGGGGGCAGCTGCACGCCCACCGGCCGCGGGTACAGCACGTCCGAGGAGCTGGGGGGCACCTGGCTGCCCTGCGGCCTGTGGGGACACGGGGGGTGGCACTGAGAGGGGCAACGAGGGACACGGGCTGACCTCGGTCACCTGGGGGGTGTTTGTGGGGGGCAGGTGGGCAGCAAACCCACGGGAACCAGGTGAGAACCCACCCCGTTGGTGCAGGTGAGCACAAACCACAGGTGAGCCCCACCCATGTCACAAGGTGAGCACAAACCACAGGTGAGCCCCACCCATGTCACCAGGTGAGCCCCACCCGAGTCACCAGGTCAGCCCCACCCGAGTCACCAGGTCAGCCCCACCCCAGCCCCACCCCTCAGAGTCCCTGGGGTGGTCAAATGGGTGTCCCTTATTGATTATCCCTATCAGCTCTATCCCTTATCAATCCCCTCTCAGCTCTATCCCTTATCAATCCCCTGTCATCTCTATCCCTTATCAATCCCCTCTCAGCTCTATCCCTTATCCATTACCCTATCAGCTCTATCCCTTATCCATTACCCTATCAGCTCTATCCCTTATCCATTACCCTATCAGCTCTATCCCTTATCAATCCCCTCTCAGCTCTATCCCTTATCAATCCCCTCTCACTCTATCCCTTATCAATCCCCTCTCAGCTCTATCCCTTATCAATCCCCTCTCAGCTCTATCCCTTATCAATGCCCTCTCACTCTATCCCTTATCAATCCCCTATCAGCTCTATCCCTTATCAATCCCCCTATCAGCTCTATCCCTTAACAATCCCCTCTCAGCTCTATCCCTTATCAATCCCCTATCAGCTCTAT
>JAGMWU010000028.1:211643-224359 GCA_018697195.1 Certhia americana
AACCCACCCCTATTTTTACATGAGCAGAAGCTCTGCCTGTAGCTGGCTCATCTTTTCGGGAATATAAAACCATCCAAGCTCTCCACAGAGCCTGATTTTCTACGAAAATTTCCCAATTTTTTAGGGTTAAAATATTCAGCTCATGATTTAAAAAAATGGAAAGGAAAAAGTAAAAAAAATTCTCATGGAAAAGAAAAATATTTTGTCCAGTCTGGTTTCTTATTCACTGCCAGGTGTATTTTGAATTTTTTAATTAATTAATTCAATAAGTAATGAATTAAATTCAAAGGGAGGGATTTGTACTGGAATTTTACTGCAGCATTTAGGATTTCACCACACTTCCCAATGAGGACAATAGGTGGAAAACAGGGAGCAGGAAACAAAAAGTGCAAATTGGTTGGGAGGTTTTTGCTTTGCCCAAAAACTGCACAGAATTTGAGGATATTGATCCGAAATTGAAAGTTTTTGTTATAGAATTTGTTACTCACCTCGCAGAGATCCCTTTGGGGAAGGTTTGTTCAGCTCCACAATCATTTTTTCTTCTCTTACCAGGTGCTTTAAACCAAGAAAAACATGCAAAAATTGGGTTTTTGGTTTCTTGGGGGGGTGGTTTTTCCCTATTTTACCAACCAAAATGAAATCCTGCAGATTTCTCTCTCCCTCATCTCTATTGTGGTTTTTATAATCTGAAGGATGGAGATTTTTAACAGCCTTGTGCTCCAAATGGAGAAACCTTCCCAATAACTTCCAAAGGGGAATGGAATGGTTCCAGCACTGGGATTCCACCACACGAAGCCAGGGCAAAAAAAGCTGGAATGACACCCAGAAAGCCCTCAATGAATGGCTTCTCCAGTGGGAAATCAGAAACTCATGGATTCTAGGAAATCACAAAATCCTTTTAATTCTCTGGAGCCTGAAAGCTGCCTCCGGAATGGGAATTTTCCTGAAGGGAATTATCATGGAATTCCCTGAAATCACAAAATCGCTGTTACTGAAAGTGCTCAAGGATGATTTTCCAGTGGGAAAACACGAGGAGATTAATCATGAGAACTCATGGAGAAACCCCATCAACCTTTCAACTCTGGAAGCATGTGAAGATTTCAGCACATCCGGGCCAATCCAAGCAGTGTTCCTGAGCAAACCAGGATCCATTCCAGGGGTGAAGCAGAATTCCTAAGGGGGGGGGAAACCAAAATCCAAATGGGGGGGGGAAAGCATTCCAGAGGGAGAATCAAATTCCCGAGGGAGAAAGCAGCATTCCAGGGGGAGCAGCCATTCCCAGAGGCCGGCAGCATTTCCAGCATGCTCTCCCAGGTGGGATATCAGCATCCAGGGGACAGCAGCATTCCCGCAGCATTGCCCAGGGCACAACCGACCATTCCCACGCTTCCCTGTGACACCAGCATTCCCATCAGCAGTCCCAAGGGGGATAGCCCAGTTCCCATGGGATGGCAGCATTCCCAGGGGGATAGCAGCATTCCCCAGGGGATTGGCATCATGTCCCGGGAATGGCATGCATTCCAGGGTGATGCAGCATTCCTGCCAGGGTTATAGCAGGCATTCCCATGGGGATAGCAGCATTCCCAGGGGGAGAGCAGCATTCCCCGGGGATAGCGCATTTCCCAGGGATGGCACATTCCCAGGGGAATGTCAGCATTCCCGAGGGATGGCAGCATTCCCAGGGGGATTGGCAGCATTCCCAGGGGATTTTGCAGCATTCCCAGGGATAGCCGCATTCCAGGGGATAGCTCATTCTCCAGGGGACGGCAGCATTCCCATGGGGTAGTGCAAGCATTCCCAGTGGGATAGCATCATTCCGCCGGGACAGCAGCATTCCCGGGGATGGCAGCATTCCCGGGGACGCAGCATTCCCAGGGGGATAACAGCATTCCCAGCAGCATTCGCAGGGACCAGCAGCATTCCCGGGGACAGCAGCATTCCAAGGGATGGCAGCATTCCCAGTTGACAGCAGCATTCCAGGGGAAGGCAGCATTCCCAGGGGACTCAGCAGCATTCCAGCGGCAGCATTCCATGTGACAGCAGCATTCCAGGGGAGCAGCAGCCCCTCCTCACCCAGCATCTTGGTGACCGCCGAGTCAGTTGTTCTTCCCTGCCCCTCAGGGCTCCTGGGCTGGCAGTCTAGTCCTCAGTCAGCGCATTTCAGCAGGAACGTTTCTCACTCCGCTCTGCTTGCATTATCAGCGCCTTCTCCCTCGTGGATCTCCTTCCAAAGGTTTTGATCCGAAGTCTCGTCCGCCCTCTGGTCTCCTGCGCTGCAGCTGCACCCTGCCTGGCACAGCTGCAGTCGGAATGTCTTCTCCTCGGCATCAGCCTCCGCTTTTGCCCTGCGGCCACTTCCTCGGTTTTTCTTCTCCTCTCGCTCCGACCTCCTGTGGTTTTTTTCCGCCAGGGCTCCCTTCAGGGATGTGCTGCGGGTGGCTGGGGGAGGCTCTGGCTCCCAGATTGGGCTCTTCAGCTTTCCTGCTTCTCCTGGGATTTTGTTCTGGGGTTCCCTCGCCTCTGGTTTGGCTCTTTCCAGTCGGATTTCCTCAGGGTTTTCCACCCGGATCTCCTCGATGGGCTTTGGCAGCTTTGTCTGAGGGCACAATTCCAGGGGGGAATGAATCCACTCATGGAGGGTGGGAAAATGTCTCAGAGCTGTCTCGCCAGAGCTGAGGGAATTTGGGACTGAAATTCGGGCTCTCACGTCTCGCCCCTCGGGCTGGAAAGGATCATCCAGGGACAGCTTCCATCATCCCGCCTGGCCTGGGCACTCCCGGTGAGGACAGCCAAGGGTTTTCTTTCACATGGGAATTTCCCAGCTGGGAATGAGTCAGGAATCCTGAAACTGGGATTTTTTGGAATGCTGGAATGGCCGTGGTGTTTGAAAGCATCCATCCAATCCCATGGGCACCTCCCACCTATCCCAGGTCCATTTTATCCACTTTTACTCCATTTTAAACCCCATTTTTTTAACCCCATTTTCATCCCGATTGTATCCCTTTTCAAATTCCTTTTTTATCCATATTGTTACCCATTTTTTATCCCTATTTTATCCCTTTTTAAATTCATTTTTTATCCCTATTTTATCCATCTGTTTATCCATCGTTTCATCCACAGCCCAGCCTGGCCTGGACACTCCAGTGATGGAGCAGACACAGCTCCTCTAGGAATTCCATCCCAGGGAAGGATTTATCCTCCAAATCCCATCTAACCCAACTCCCTCCATCCTTTGGAATATTCCCTCCCCCCAAAATTCCTCCTCTTCAGGCTGAACAATCCCAATTCCTGAACTCCAAACTTCTCTCCCTCCGTTAACCATCGACTATTGGAAAATCAAAACCATTAACCTTTAAAATTAAATTTAAGGCTGCGTGGAAAGTTTTTGGGAACAGAAAAAAACATCAAAGTAAAAAGAAGAATATTTCCAATTTAATTTTTACCTGTCTGCAGTGCTGCTCTGCTCAGAGGGCAGCCCCAAGCCTCTCCTTCAAGGACTTCCTATCACTTGAACTAAAAAAAACAAGAGATAACTTTAAAAAGTGATACCAAAAAAATCCCCAATTTTGGAGTGGGACATGAGACAGAGAGCCACTCAGTGGGAATTCAGAGTGACCCTGGAACTCCCTCGAGCCAACGTGCAAAACGGAGCAGGAGAAGAAAGGAAGGAACAGAGTAATCCTCCAAAGCTGAACAGCTGGAGAATAACATCCCAGACAGACAAATGCCAGCATGGTGAAAAGGCTGGGCAGAATTCCGGGGGTTTTGGTACCTGTGCCTCTCTTTGGGAGCCTTTGTCATGTATTTTCCTGGCTCTAGCCTTTCCTCCACAGCCTGTCACCTAAACGTTTCCTCCTCAGGGAGGAAAGTTTCCCACCTTCAAAAAGACCACAAAATGAGAAAATTCCCTCAGAATATTCCCACTGCGGAGGTTTAGAACATCTCCCAAAAGCACTGATCCTCCAGAGGAATTTGCAGTATTTCTGGGATTTAGCTGTTAACAAATTTGCTGAGGTTTGACAGATCATTGACAGAACCTCTCACCCATGAGGCTTTTCTTTTTCCCAGTCTGTCAGGAGGTTCAGCTGGATCACAACAGTCATTCCTCTCCCTAAACAAGGACTAATCTTTTCAGTGTCCACCAAAACATCCCAATCCCCAAAAATACCAGTCTTATTTATCCAAAAAAATGCATTTTCTGAGAATTAAAGACGGATTTGGAGGGAACTGATTTCATGATAAGCTTCCCCTGAGCTTTGCATTCCAGGTCAAACCGCTGCCACCTAACCGATTTTCCCTCAGACGTTTCCCAAACCAAAACCACAGCCGTCAAAAATTCACAATCAGGTGAAAGCAGTCACGCCCATCTGAGTTAAATTAATTATATATAATTAGATAGGGCTGTGGAATGGGAACTTTGGGGATAATTTTACCCTCCTTGGAGGAGAGGTGACAGTTCTCAACACAGTCCGGTACGTTTCCTTCTCTGGCAGGGGATGCTCCGGGCTTGGGGGGATTCCACAAAGGGGAATCCTGAAGGACCTTCTGCTGGAAAACATGGGATAACAACTCTTGGATTTTTGCAAATTTTCCTAGATCTGCCTCGAAAATTGCCAGCAGCTCCCACATAGCAGAGCGGCCTCCTCCAAAACAACAGTAATCTTTCATTGAAGTGATTTTCCAATTTAAAAAACCTTCCAAATTTCTTTCCCTTGCAAATAGCCAGGCAATCATAGGATAAGCCCTGATGAACAGAGGTGAAGATTTATTTTTTTAAAAAAGGAGGATTTTAGGGATATTACTCACGACACCTTTGTTTTTTGGCTTTTCCTTTGAGTTTCTTCAATTTGACATCTCTTTCCAGGGTTTTTTATCCCGAAATTTAAGAAAAAAAAAAAGAAGTGGGAGGCGGGTTTTTTTGTTTTTTGTCATCTGGAAGCACAGGAATAGTTCAGAAAAATGAATAAATCCTTTCCCAAAATATTGGGAATAAAACCTGGTCCACACTCCCGAGTTTGAAAGCCCCAGAACATGTGGGATTTTGGAAAACGGCAAGCTTTTTTTCACCTCCAGGAAAATCCACGTTTTTAAAGCACAAATTCCCCCCCCCCCCATGGCAGAGAATTAAAGATTCCTGCATTCTTTCCTTTGATCCTGGTTTCCACAATGCCTGAGGGACATTTTCAGACATTTCAACTTCCCATTTAACTCTTTAAATTCCATTTTAAACTCCATTTGGTCGCCACAAAAAAAAAAACAACCAGGAGGATTTTCCTCGCTGGGAAGTGATTAGGTGGGATGAACTCCTGATTCCATTCAGCATCCCTCGGTTTCTATTTTTATTTTAGAATATTTGGTTTTTCGTTGTCCAATTTTCTCCTCCAATTCCCCCTCCTCGCAGCTCCTGGGAATACCTTGCTTGCACTGGGATTGGATTTTCCTGGTGGAAATCCCCTCAGCCCATTGTGGGTCTTCTGTGGGTGGTGGGCTGGACTTGGGTTTTTGGTTTCTTCTCCTTCTTCAGAAAAGTTGGCTGGAAGAGAAAAATCAACCCAAAATGAAATAAATTTGTAAAAATTGATCATTTTTAGGTAGTTCATATCTCAAGCCCCATTAAAAAAAAAAAAAAGTCCTTTTCTGCAGCTTCAAGCGCTGCATAACTTCCCATTGGTGATTTCTATCAAAAAGAAAAAGGATTTCAAGCATAAATATTTGAAATACATCAAGATTTCTTCTCACCATCATCACTTCATCTCATCTGCAGCGTTGATTACCACAGGGGATGGTGGGACTGGGGACAATTCTCAGAGTTCTCCACTTTCTCACCCCCCTGACTGTGGGGAGGTGGGATTGGACTGAACAGAGAGTTTTGTTTCTGCTGCAGCTGCACCATCTTTTCAACCTCGTCCTCTGCAGCCTCAGGGGGCTTGGGATGTGGCTGCAAAGGTAAAAAACATCCCAAAATTTCACCCTAAAGTTGGAAATTTAACAACAGAATATACACTCCTGGATTCAGTTTGTATCCCCCGCCCATGAGGGTTAAAAGGAGTAGTGGAAAAGGAAATTTGAAAACACAGAGGCATGGAGAAAAAATTTAAATTTAGAATTTTGCTCTGTTCCCTCTGAACAAACTGCCTTTCATAGCCATAAAACAACCTCCTTCTTGAGCCGCCACATACTTTATGGAATTTCACATTAATTCTTGGATATTTGATGAAGCACAAGGGGTGGAAACTCCCCTTTTGCTCAGGGCAGGAAGGAGCCCATCCGGTAAGTTTATAGGAATTTCAATCATTAATTCTGGCTCTTTCCTTGAAACAAAGGAGGTGGAAAACTCCCTTTGCTCCTGGGAAGGAAAGCCAATTCAGGTAATTTTATGGAATATTCAGCTTTAATTCTTCGGGTATTTTGCCTGAAAAAAAAGAGGTGGAGAATTCCCTTTTTAGCTCTGGCAGAGGAGCCCTTCCAGTAATTTTAGGATGTGTTCAAGCATTAAATTCTTGGATCTTTTGGAGAAAAAGAGACTGAAACTCCTTTTTTTGCTTGGGGGGGAAGGAAGAGCCTCCTCCACGTCAAACGCGTCCCTTGGTGTGGTGGAAACACAGTTTGTGTTTTGGCAGCCTGCCGGCTGTTCTCCTCCCAGACAGCGATCTCCTGCGCTTGTTTCTGGGGGAAACACAAATCCAACTCAGGGAAGTCCCCCCTTGGAACCTGTTGGCAAACTGCCTCAGACTGCTCCCCAGGCTGCAGGACGGGCTGAAATTCCTTCCCAAGGGCAGCTGCAAATATTTCAGCGGCTTAGAGATAAGGTTTTGGAGGGTGGGGGAATTTATTTTCTGAATTATCCAGTATTTATTCTGGTGCACCTTTTTGTCTATAATTCATTGGTAACAACGAACAGGGAGTTAAATGACACAAAATCCAAAATATGGGGATTATTCACAGGTATAAATATTCCCATTTTCACATTCAATTTGCTGGTGAAATTCCTGAATTTGTCTTTCAGAAGCGTCAGACTCCTTCCTTCATCTTTTGTTTTTTTGTCCCCACCCTGTACAATTCCAGAGCTCAGGTGATAAAGTTTGGGGACAAGTCCAGAGCCATTTCACTCTCGGAATCTGTTTCCCACATTAATGGGGTGTAATTCCATGTGTGGGTGCCTCCTGACAAAAATGAATGGGAGGTAACAGCATGATAAAACTTAAAAACTAGTTTTTTTTCCTCCTGGTAACAAAATCTCTGATGAAAAAGGACATTTACCTCTCCACATCCCTGGGAAAGCGCTGCCAGTGTTTTTTGGATGAGGCAGAGGGATTTTGGGGATTGACGATTAGGGGTTTTTGGGGGATGATCAGAGGGATTTTTTGGATAGCAGAGGGTTTTTGGGGATAGCAGAGGGATTTTTGGGGGATGAAGCAGTAGGGGTTTTTGGTGGATGAGCAGAGGGGTTTTTTTGGATAGCAGAGGGGTTTTTTTGGGATGAAGCAGAGGGTTTTTTTGGGATGAGCTCAGAGGGGTTTTCTTGGGATGAGCGAGGGATTTGGGGGATTGGAGCAGAGGGGATTTTTATTTGGATTAGCAGAGGATATTTTGGGATGACAGAAGGGGTTTTTTGGGGGATGAGCAGAGGGCTTTTTTGGGATGAGCAGAAGGGTTTTTTTTGGGATGTGCAGAGGGGTTTTTTGGGATCACTCACACCGAATTTCCCATCTTGAAGACCTGCCGTCCTGCCACAGCTCTTTCCCTCCCACCACATCCCTGGGAATCCCTGTCAAGGGTTTTTGGTGATGAGCAGAGGGTTATTTTGGGATCACTCACATCGTATTTCCATGTGTCTGAACCTGCCGACATTCCCTGAAGCACCGTTCACCTCCTGCCAACAGGGTGCCAGACTGTCTCACACTGCCCAGGCGGCCTCTGCGTGGCGGAAGTGCACAGGACTCCCCCTGATATTCACCAGAAATCAGCAAAAAACAGAAAAAAACCCAAAATAAACTCCAACCTCACTTTCAATCAATAAAGGGGGGTGGGGGGGCTCGAATAGGCGCTTAAAAAAACAGGATAAATAGCACCAAGGTTACAAAAACAGATGGGGAAAGCAACTAAGTTAGAAAAGAAAACGGGTTGGAAAGGGAATCACACAGCTTTTAAAAATATCCCAGTTTTTTAGAACTGGGTGGCTGGAACTAATTTAATTTAATTAACGAAGAGGGCCTGGTCCCTTTCCTCTGCCTGGCCAGGGATGCAGAGGTACATGAAATAGGAATGAAAAGTATCGTAATGAAAAAGGGAATGCAGGGAATGCAGGGAAGTCTGGGAATGCTCAGGGAATGCATGGAATGCCAGGGAATGCAGGAATGCTGAAGCCCTGCTCACCTTGTTGTCGGTGTGAGTATAAGTAGATTAGGTGAGTCGTCTCCCCTGGCTGTACATGCTGAGGGTGCCTGCCAGCCTCGGGGCTCTGCTTCCAGCCTGGCTAGTTGCTCCCAAGGCTTCTCCTGGCTTAGCAGGGACGCGTCTCAATGAAAAAGTGACCCTAAAAGAAGAAGCACGCACACAAATTGCAATTTTTATGTGTTGTTGCCCCATCCATCTGTCAGGGAGGGAATGACTGAGATCAGCCAGCACAAACAAAGCAGGATTTGGCCGAGGTTCTGGTTTTGGAGTGGAGTCATTGACAATTCTGAGGCAGATTTGGCAAATTGCAGGAATTTTGTTGATAATCTAATTTGTGACCTTAATAGTGGTTCTGGGTCTTGAGGGTAGAGAAAAATTAGGGTGTGAACCCAAAGCGAGGCACTTCTTCAAAACTGGGTGTAATTTTGAGTTATTATGATTACAAGAATATTTTATTATTACCATACTATTATTTCAATTACATTATTATACCACCTCGAATTTCCACATGAAATGAAATTTTTAATTCTAGGGTATGACCAAATTTCTTTAAATTTGGGTGCAATTTTTTAAATCATCCCTGATACTAATATTTTATCATATATTATTAATATATACTTCATTTCCCCATCTGAACTTTTATTTCAAGGCTGGTCCTAATTTTCTTCAAACTGGTTTGGAAATTTTGAGCTATCACCATATACACTGTGTTTTCACATATTATTTTAATATTAATTGATGAAATATAAAAAATATAAAAATTAACTTACATTAGGATTAAACTTTGATAGATTATATTATTCACATCAGAACAAGAAAATTATCTCTTATTTCCATTTGAAATTAAATTTTCTCCCCATTCCCGGAGGATTTTCCCCCCCAACTCCCCTCGGGATTTTCCCCCAACTCACCAGAGGATTTCCCCCCAATCATCCCAGAGGATTTTTCCCCCCAATCCAACAGTATTTTCCCCCAATCCCACGGATTTTCCCCCCCAATCCCACAGGATTTTCCCCCCCAATCCCAGGGATTTTCCCTCCCAATCCCAGAGGAGTTTTCCCCCCATCCCGGGATTTTGGAGCGCCCCCACCTGCCACGTTGAGCACAGTTGTTGATCTTCCCAGCCATTCCGTTCCCCTCTCCTGTAGGCCAAGGAGTCCGTGATGAATAACAAAGGGGCAGAAAGAATTTTTTTTGATCTTTGTTTTTTTTTTTTTTTTCCTCCTGACATTCACAGGGAACCTCTCAGCCAACAACTCCAACTCTGAGGTCTCTCAGAACAACAATCTGACAACTATGGGGAATTGGTCCATTTGGAAAACTGGAATACTGGAGATAGCCAGCGGATATTTTAGCTCTTCCAATAAAAAAAAAAACAAACAAAAAACCCAAAAATACCATAAAAAACCACAAAAACTTAAAAAATAAAAAAGCCCCACGCCTTTTTTTTTTATTTTTTAAAGATGAACTCAGATTCAAAGTGGCTGCAAAAATGAGGCTCCATCTCCACAGCTGGGGAAATTTCTAATTTTTTTTAATTTTTTTTTTTTTTTTTAATGATTTAATTCAGTAAGTTGCATTTTCGGGTCTGCTGAGATTTCTTCACCTACTTAGAAAACACAAAAAACCTTCCCCGTCTTTTATGGGCGGTACAGCAATAACCCCACAGAACCCCCCAGATCTGTCTCTGCATAAACACATACGTGTTTACACACACCCAAAAGAGGAACAGAGAACGGGATGAAAATTCCACATTTCAATTAAACTTCAATTTCCAATTCTACTAGGGTGGAACTCAATTTCTTTAAAAAATTTGGGTGCAATTTTAACTTATCAGTGATATAAAAATTACATTTTTTTTTGGACAATCTAATTATTGCACACTCCCATTCCGTTATTTTCCCATCTGAAATTAAAGTTCTTTATTTGAGGTGTAACTGCAGGTAAGCTCTGTCCTGGGGAAATTCGGTGGAAATACTGAATTTTGCTGGGATTTTGGAGGAGGGGATCCTGGGCCGTCCACGCCTTGGGATGGTGTTTATTTCCCTCAGCCACTAAACAGCAGGAGGCAGGAGATTTGGGAAGCAGGGATTGCTTTTGCTGCTGCATGGATTTGGGAATTTGGCTCAGAATTTGTGGGGTGTTTCCATCAAATCTTACATTTCTGCCATCCTACTGTGCATTTTCTCCATTATCATTTGGTTTCCACATTCAGCACTGACTGGGGTTTTGGTGCTCACCAAAAATTGTTTTCTTCAGGATACATTTTCGTGTCACATCAATCTCACTTCTTCTTTGGGATATTCGTATAACAATCCGATTTTTTAAGTCTTCTTTTCCACACAACCGCACCAACCCTAAAATCCTGCCAAACTTAAAGTTCAATTTTACCCCTCTGACATGTCGACTCTTTGGGAGGATTAAAACTGATATGAAAATGTTCTTTACAGTTAGAAGAATGGCTGGAAACCTTTTACTCCACACCAACACTAATGAATTTCCCAGGATTTTTTTTTTTTTTCCAGAGAATTTTCCAAATCTAAAATAAAATAATTTTTTTTTTTTGGACTGCTTGACAAGGGAATAAACAGGAATTAAAGTGCAGGGGTTCCCTCCCCATCTCCCGGGGTTAAATTCACTTTTAGACCTTCAAAAAATCAGATTTTGGTCACGGAGATTCCTGGGAATCTACTCCTAAAAAATTCCTGGAGCTCCTCCTTGTGGAATTTCAATGTTTTCCCGGGTGTTTTCCCCAATGCTCCTGGGAAATAATAAAACCTTGAAAATAAACAACAACAGAAAAAAATCAACCAAACCTCACTCCCCCCCCTAAAAAACCCCTCCAAGCTCAAAACTCCACCAAAGTAATTTAAATTATTTAAAAAAGGTTCACTAAAAACCCTTTTTAACTCTCATTTTAAACTGGTGGCAATCCAAGAAAAGAAAATCAAAAGGAGTGACTCTGGTGCACTCAGCAGGTCTCAAATTAATTAAAGTTAAGGAGAATTTTAAACACTTTTTTCAGGATTCCGTTAAAAGTTTTTGTAGTAAAATGTTCTCAGCCAATCGTTTGTTTAAAAAAATCAAATAAATCGAGAATGCAGCAGCTGAGTGTCAGCAAAAACCAGGCCGAAAAACCCAACACAAACTTTCTATTTTTGAAGGGAAAATAAATGAAAACACCCTGAGTTTTCCTGCACCTCCCTGTGAGGAATTCTTGGAATTAAAGCCGCCAGATTTCCCTGGAAAAGCCTCTCCTGCTGCTCCATTTGTGCCTTCAAATCCTGACAACGACATTTGATGATTCACCTCCTGTTTATCAGGTGACAAAGAAGGAAAAGCACCAGGAATTCCACATTTTTATCCCCTTTTTATCCATTTTTTTCACTGTCCTCCAGCTTTTCCTCCTCTGGAATTAATCCCAAACCAAGGGAAGCTGCTACATCCACTCTTGGATAAAACAGGAATAATTAAAGAAAATAAATTGGATTTTTTTCCATATTTCTGAGTTCATCCCCCGGGCCTGGCAGCGATTTCCTGTGACAATTCCTCCCCCTCGCGGGAATGTTTGATTAAATCCCAAAACTACTCGATTTTTCCCTGGATTTCACCTTGGAAAAGTGTCACTGGAACTGGGAAGTGGCACCAGCAGGAAGTTTTCCCTGGAAAATTCCTGGACACAGCCAGGAACACCTCAGCCCCCCTGCTCTGCCCTCAGGAGGAGCCAAATTCAACCCCAAAAATCCATTATTCTCCGGGAAATCTCCTTTAGTTTGGGGTTTTTTTTACAGCCAAAACAAGCCGGGTTTTATTTAGGAAATTTAACCCTGAGTGCAATTCTGGGAATAACCTGGAGGCTCTGATCCTTGCGACAACAACAAGAAAAAAACCCAAAAAAAACTCCTTTTGGCGTTTCCATAAGAAAAATCGACGTCAGAAAGCAGAAAGCTGTCAGCTCCAACCTTTAAAAACCAAAAAAACTCCCCAAAAATTGAGGGAAGCCGGGATTCAGCCCGGGTGCATCCGGAGTTACTGGAGTTCCTTTAGGGAATGAGCAGCCATTAGGTGACTGCATTAGAAATGCCCCTCAGACGCGTTGCTACAAGAGGAAGGAACGAGGTTTGACCTGAAACGAGGAGATTATAAAGCAAAAGAGGGCAAGCCCTGAGGAAAGGCTTACCCCGGGCACGGAGCTGCCCTTCCCCAGGGGCAGCAAACCCCCCTCAGCCCGGGTTTATTCCCACCGGGTTTATTCCCACCGGGTTTATTCCCACCGGGTTTATTCCCCCCGGTTTTATTCCCCCCGGTTTTATTCCCCC
>JAGMWU010000028.1:239440-251030 GCA_018697195.1 Certhia americana
CCTTTCCCCCTTTCCTCTTCCCCTTCCCTTTCCCATTTCCCTTTCCCTTTTCCCTTTCCCTTTCCCTTTCCCCCTTTCCCTTTCCCCCTTTCCCCCTTTCCCTTTCCCTTCCCCTTTCCCTTTCCCTTTCCCCCTTTCCCTCTCCCCCACCCCAGCCCACGCCATGTCCTCGTGCTCACCTGCGAAGAGCAGTGTGAAGATGATGGTGAGCTGGTAGACGGCGTGGCCCAGGATGTTTTTCATCATGGTGCGGGAGATGAGGGGTTTGTTTCTGCCGTAGGGTTTGCGCAGCAGCAGCGACTCCGACGGCGGCTCCGTGGCCAGCGCCAGCGAGGCGAACGTGTCCATGATCAGGTTCACCCACAGCATCTGCACGGCCTTCAGCGGAGAGTCCTGCTCGTGGGAAGGGGGGGAGACACGTCAGGACAACAAAATACACCTTCAGCCCTTCTTTGTTTCACTCTCCTCATGAAGAGAACTCCAGAATTGCTCTGGGATCTTTAACACCTTCCTAAAACACCCCCATGGCCTTCAGGGGAGAGTCCTGAGGGGGGGAAACACGTCAGGACACCAAAATACACCTTTATCCCCTCTTTGTTTCACTCTCCTCCTAAAAACCTCTCCAAAATCACTCTGGGGTATTTAACACCTTCCTAAAACGCCCCCAAGACATTTCTCCTTTGCTCCAAGCTCCCTGCCCTTCAGAGGAGAGTCCTGAGGGGGGGGACAACACATCATGCCACCAAAATCCACTTTTTCCCCTCTTTGTTTCACTCTCCTCATGAAGAGAACTCCAGAATCATTCTGGGGTATTTAACACCTTCCTAAGACACCCCCAAATATTCCTCCTTTGCTCCCAGCTCCCAGGCCCTGGCTCTTGGGCACATCCCTGAACTTCAACAGCCCACTGGAAACCTGTGAAACCCAACAGCTTTGTTCACTCCCCTGTTTGCTCATCACCTGGGTGATGCAGGCACCTGTGAAGGTCACAATGACACCCCTGCCATGGCCCACCCACCCAGATGAGTCCCACCCATGTCCTACCTGCCCAGGTGATCCCTCCCTGTGTCCCACCCACCCAGGTGACCCCTCCCCATGTCCCACCCGCCCAGCTGACCCCTCCCTGTGTCCCACCCACCCAGCTGACCCCTCCCTCTGTCCCACCCACCCAGATGAGTCCCACCCATGTCCTACCTGCCCAGGTGATCTCTCCCTATGTCCCACCCACCCAGCTGACCCCTCCCTGTGTCCCACCCGCCCAGGTGAGCTCACCTGTGTGATGCAGGCGCCAGTGAAGGCCACGATGACGGCCACCACATTGACGGTCAGCTGGAACTGCAGGAACTTGGAGATGCTGTCGTAGACGTTGCGGCCCCACATGACGGCCTTGACGATGCTGGTGAAGTTGTCATCTGTCAGGATGATGTCCGAGGCCTCCTTGGCCACGTCCGTGCCCGCGATGCCCTTGGGGACAAAGCCAGGGGTGGGTGAGTCACGGTGCCCGCCTGGCTCTGCCGCTTCCCGGGAATGTTTCCAGCAGGAAAAGCCCACGGGGCCGGTGCCAATCCCTGCTGGGCAGCGGCTGCAGAGCTCCAGAGCCTTCAAGGACAGGCTGTGAGGGAGCCCAGCTTTGCCAGAGAGAGACACAGGGCAGGAAAGCTGGGAAACAGCTGGGAAACAGTCGGAAAACAGCTGGGAAACAGTCAGAAAAAATCCAGGAAACAGATAGAAAATGGCTAGGAAACAGCTGGAAAAGAATGGGGAAACAGCCAGGAAACAGCTGAGAAACAGCTGGGAAAAAGTCAGGAAGCAGCCAGAAAAAAAGCCAGGAAACAACTGGAAAATGGCTGGGAAACAGCTGGAAAAGAGCTGGGAAACAGCTGGGAAACAGCTGGAAAAACAGCTCCCTCCTCATGGCAGGGATTGGCTCCATCTCTGCTGGGAGCCCAAAGTTGGGAGAATTCTGCCCAGAGGTTTCTGCCCCAGCCCCGGGGTGAGAATGGCCCTGCAGCCTCCCTAAAATCCCCCAAATTCCCCCCAAAATCCCCCGAACCCTCCCGCAGCATCTCCAAGGCACCGGGCTGTGCTTCCCGGCGCCGGCACAGCGAGGCGCTCGCCCCGCAGGAATTCCAGGCAAGAATTCCATGCAGGAATTCCAAGCCCAAACCACTCCCTGGCGTTTTCCCCCTGATTCCCCGGTTCCCAATCCCACCTCAAACGGGAAATCCCTGCCTGCTGCAGGCCATGGAGTTTAAGGGAACCTTCCCTGCTCATCCTAAAGGCTCTGGAATTGCATTTGGATGTTAAACACAGTCCTAAAAATGCTTCCCAAAAATCTCTCATTTGCTCAAAACTCCCTGTGCAGCCTCCCCACCCAGCTCCCTAAAATTAATCCACAGGGAACCTGTTAAAAACAACAGGTTTATTTCCCAGCTCCTTTCAGACAGGATCAAAAAGCATCAAACCAGAGTTTTCCACCATAAATAAATTCCCAAAGCTTGATCCAGCAGCTGGAATTAGGATGAAGAAAAGCTGCAGGAAAACCCAGATCATGGGGCTCCCACGGTTCTCCTGGATCCAGGAGAGACACCAGGACAGGGCAGGCCCAAAGAATTCCCAATCCCTTGCTCCCAGTCCTAATGCAGCTCAGACTCAAATTCAAAATCTTAAGAAAATTCCTTTTTGGGTTTTTAGGCCGTGCCACAGATTTGGAAAAGAGTTCCCACGGTCTGGAAGGAATTCCAATGGAATAACCCCGTGATCCCAAGGGGCAAAGGAAAACCCCAGGCTGTCCCTACCATGGCAAACCCAACATCTGCTTTCTTCAGGGCTGGGCCATCGTTGGTGCCATCCCCTGTCACAGCCACCACCTGCCTCTGGTCACCCACGGTGCTGTCGATGATTCCTGCGGTGGAAAGGAGGAATTCAACCCCAAGGGAAGGTTCCTGGCGTGGATTAGGCTGGAAAATCTCCAGGGGGATCCCCTGGGGAGGGGCAGTGCCCACCTTTCACCAGGGTGTGCTTGTCCGTGGGCGAGGAGCGCGCCAGCACACGCAGCTTGGGCCAGATCTTGTCCAGCTGCTCCTGTTCCACCTGCAGGGAAAAGGGAAGTGAATTCCCCCCAGGAATGTTCTGTCCCACCAGAGAGCAAACCCTGACTGGGACAGGGCAGCAGCTTCACCCCAAACACTGCTGAGCATCCCAGCAGCTTCCTTATCCAAGGGGAAGAGGAAAACCCAGCAGGATCTGAGAAACCCATCAGGATTTGGGAAACCCATCAGGATTAGGGAAACTCAGCAGGATCTGAGAAACCCATCAGGATTTGGGAAACTCAGCAGGATTCAGGAAACCCATCAGGATCTGGAAAACCCAGCATGATTTGAGAAACCCAGCAGGATTCAGGAAACCCATCAGGATTTGGGAAACTCAGCAGGATTTGGGAAACCCATCAGGATTTGGGAAACTCAACAGGATTCGGGAAATCCATCAGGATCTGGAAAACCCAGCACAATTTGGAAAACCCAGCAGGATTTAGGAAACCCAGCACAGTTTGGGAAACCCAGCAGGATCTGGAAAACCCAGCAGGATTTGGGAAACCCATCTGGAATCAGGAAACCCCATGAACATTCGGGGAACCCGTGAGGATCTGTAAAGCCCAGCAGGTTTGGTGCTCTTTGCTGCTGCATGCAGAGCAGGGCTCTCCCACCTCTCCCTTCTCGTTGCGGATGAGCCGGTTGAATTCCTTCCCCTCCAGGCACAGGAAATCCTCCCCGGGCAGCAGGATGCCACACTTGGTGGCGATGGCACGGGCGGTGTTGATGTTGTCCCCTGTCACCATGCGGACAGTGATGCCCGCGCGCTGGCACTTCAGGATGGCATCGGGCACCTGGGGACAGGGACAGGGCTGGCACCGGGAATTCCAGGAGTGAGGCAGCTCCTCAGCCCTAGAAGGATCTGGAAAGGGCTCTGGAGGGGTGAGGGAGCTGCATCTGCCACCCCAAGGGGAAGGGACCTCGCTGCCACCTCCCTGGCTGCCAAGGCATCCATAGAAATGGATTTTATGGATGCCAGGCCATGCATAAACCCAGGAATTTCATCCTCTCCCACCCCACTAATGGGTTTATCCATCAGGGAGCAGTGGGGGAGAGAGGATGTTGTAGCAAATTGAATCAGGAGCCTCCAGAGCCGCTGCAGCCGGGGGATCCGTAATGCAATTCCCAGATTGCCAGATCCCTGAACATCTCCTCAGGGAGCAGGAGAGCTCCAAATCAGAATCCAGAGGCAGGAACAGGGGGATTATTGCATTAGCTCAGCAGACAGCTCAGAGGGGAAAAGCAGCTCCAGGAGCCCAGGGATTCTTCCTGGCTGTTTCCATCTGCCTTTGGTGCAGCCTGGAGAAGCAGCGACCCCAAAGATTGGGAATTTTGGGTGGGAACACACTGTTTTGTCCAAAAAATGGGAGAGAAATGCCCGCAGCAGGGAGTTGGGGGCACATCAGGGAGCTGCTGGAATTCCTAAAGGGATCATGGCCCTGAGCAGCAGGAAAAGGGAACAGCACAGATGGGATTTGGTACCTCAGGCCGTACGGGATCCTCGATGCCCACCACAGCAATGCAGGTCAGGTCAGCCAGGATCTCGTTCTCGCAGTCCCAGTCGGGCTCTGAGTCCGCAGGGAAATCCCGGAACGCCAGGCAGATGGTCCTGAGCCCGTGGCAGGCCATGGGCTCGATCACCTTCTTCACCATCTCGTCCCTGTCCTTCACCTTGAACACCCGCGGCTCCCCGTTCTTGTCCAGGATCTTGGTGCACCTGAATGGGACCGGGAGGTGAGGCAGCGTCAGGGGCCTGGCACCCCCTCTGCAAAAACGGGCTGCCCCCTTTTGCACAGCCCCTCCAGATTTCCTAAATCCACCAAAACAACCACTCAGCACATTCCTGGTATCCCCATCTATAGGAGGGACACATTCCCCTTCCACAGCCCCCTCCAGCTTCCCCAAACCCCCCTGGGCACCTCCCCACATCCCCCCTTGCCCCGAGGGGCAGCCAGCCCCCGTGCCCCGCGGGCTGAGCAGGATTTACTTGCGCAGGATGATCTCGGAGGCGCCCTTGCTGTACATGCGGAAGCCGCCGCCGCTGTTCCTCAGCACGGTGCTCATGGATTTGCGCACGGAGTTGAAGGTGTAGACCTTGTAGAGCTTCTCCTCGGGCACCTCGTTGCGCACAGCCTGGTAATCCTGCTTCAGGTCCAGCACGAAGCCCAGCAGGGCACACTCGGTCTTGTTGCCCACCTGCCGGGGCAGCCCCCCTTCCTTCTCCGGCGGCTGCGGGAAAGGATGGAAAAGCGATGCCAAACCCGGGCGTGGAGCAGGACGGACACAGCCAGGCTTGGCGCTGCAGCTCACCAGGATTTTGGAGGTGTAGGCGGAGTTGATGGCCACGCCGTGGACGATGAGGTCCAGGATTTTGGGCAGGATGGCCTCGGGGTCGGGGATCTGGCGGTAGTGTGTGTCCCCCACGTAGGCCTGCACCACGGTCATGCGGTTCATGGTCAGCGTGCCCGTCTTGTCCGAGCAGATGGCCGTGGCATTGCCCATGGTCTCGCAGGCGTCCAGGTGCCTCACCAGGTTGTTGTCCTTCATCATTTTCTGCGAGCACCCAGAGGGTCAGTCCCCAGAGCTCGGATTCCCTCCTCGCCCCCCTCACACCACTGGGTCTCACCTTCACCGAGTAGGCCAGGGAGATGGTGACAGCCAGCGGGAGCCCCTCGGGCACGGCCACCACCAGCACGGTGACACCGATGATGAAGAACTTGACGAAGTACTGGATGTAGATGGGGGTGCACTCGGCCAGCCAGGGCCGCTTCTGCACCCCAAAGGTGTCGATGACGAAATAGAGCACCAAGATGATGACGGTGATGGCCGACATGATCAGCCCTGGGGACAAGGACAAGGTGAGGGGACACTGGGGACAGGGTCAGCCCTGCCCCATGAGCACAGGGGTCACTGTCACTGTCACTGACCTGCCTTCCCGATCTGCACCGCCAGGCGTGTGAGCTTCCCCTGCAGCACCGACTTCTCCTTCTTGGGCACCTTCACCTTCTTCTTCTCCTTCTCCTCGTTTTCCACCCCCTCCTGGCTCTTCAGGGGCTGGATCTCTAAGGCCACACCATCCTGAGTTTTAGCTACAGCCCGGGGGGCAAAACAGGACACCACGTGTGAATAGGTGAGAGACCCAGGCCGGCCTGGAGGACACCACTGAGGAGGATGGTGGTGGCAGAGAGAGCGAGAGAGAAATCCCAGGACAAGAACCACTCCCGAGCACACACGCGTCCGAGCACATGGAAGCTCCGTGTCCCAGGGCACTGCCACCTCTCTCCGGGGTGGTTTTCTGTCATCTACCCCCTGCCCATGGATAAGGGATCCTCAGAGGTGACTCTGGCACTGGTCACACCTCTGCAAGAAACCCTCTACGCCAGATTTTGGGGTCTCTTCCAGCCTCTAAGCCTGCAGCGGACTGGGAGTGCTTTGGGATGAGCCCAGAGATGTTCCAGAGCCCCCAGACCCTCGATGAGTGTCCCCAATTTCCCCCAGTGCACCTCTGCAGTGCCCTTTGGGCAGCCCAGCGAAGCGACTGAGGGGGTGAGATGGAGGGGAGGGTTAGAAATTGGGATGGAGACTGAAGAGCAGGGAGCCAGGAATGCTCCAATCCCAGCCTGGAGCCATCAACCACACCTCTGGCACCCCAGCTTCCTAAAACGGGGCTAATCCAGCTGGAAGGATGCCCTGGGCAAACCCAAGCCTGGAAGCTTTGGAGAGGGATGGGAAACTCCCCCCCAAAGGCTCCTCCTCAGCCGCTGGAGCTGGAGGAGCAGCAGTGGCCCCAGGGCCACCCCGGGACCTGTCCCCTCCTGGGCTGGAGGCCACCCCGGAGCAGCTCCACAGAGGAACCTCCACGGTGACAACAGACCCGACACGGACACAACAAAGCACCCGGACACATCTGACGGCAAGGAGGGCAACTCAAACTGCTGAGAGGAGAGAGAAAGAGAGAGAGAGAGAGAGAGAGAGAGAGAGAGAGAGAGGGAGAGAGAGAGAGAGAGAGGGGTGGAGAGAGAGGTGCAGAAATGGGGCTTCCTCCACAGCCTGCAAAGAACAGTGTGAGAAACACTGGCGAGGAGACGCTCACAGAGTCGAGGCCATGGCAGGACAGGGTGCAAGCGTCCCGTGGGCCAGCCCTGGGGGAGATCTCATCCCAGGAATGCCAGGAGGGCACCTCCAGCTCTGCCCCAACCCTGTGCAGGGACAGAGTGGGATGGGCACAAGAGCCTGAAACCACCAAATCCCCGCTGTGACTCCAGGAGTTATCCCAAGAAAGGGATGTTCTGCTGGAAGAGCCCTGTCCCCGTTGAAAAATGGCTTTTGCCCATGCAGGGGCAGCAGGAAGGTTCATCCCAGTGATGCTATTTATAGCCCTGCAGTTCTTTAGTGGATCACTCCAAACTCCACGTACAGTGGGAGCTGCTGCTCTCCCATTTTGGTCAGACACAACAATTCCTCCCCAGGCCTGGCAACCGAGGACACCTCACTGCCTCAGGTCCCCAGAGATGGAAACAAAAGGGACTTGGGGCAGCAAACTTGGGGTAAATTATTTCATTCCCTACAGCTGTAATTGGAAGATTAACCCCCAACACGCAAATGGACCAAACTTACAAAAGTGTGAAAACCTGTGGTTCATTTTTTGGGTGTAGCCTCTGGAGGAAGGCTTTGTCTGCCCGAAATGTACCTGGACGCCCTTCAATAAATCTAACAGCTTTTTATTCCCTGAATTTTGTCTGCCCTCTGTTTTTGGGTAGCCCCAACAACATCATCAGCAGGCACAGCCCGTGCTGGGGCTCTGGGGACACCACGAGCCAGGGCCACCGGCCACGGGACCGTTGCACCCTCTCCCAGAAAAACGAGGCGAGAGTCCCGCTGGAGCAGCAAAGAGCACAGACTGATGAGGAGAAGGAAGGAAGAAGGAAGGAGGAATGCTCGGTAGTTAGTGTGGTGCTGGTTCAAAGGATGGAGAGGCTGGCGTTACCTTTGTTGCGGTTTTCGGGGGCTCCGCTTTTTTTACCTGTTCAAAGAGAGAAAGGGTGGGGGGCTGAGCACACGGAGCCACATTCCCCACCCAGCTGGGATCCAGCTCCGAGGGGCCACTCCAGTGGTCACCCTCTGGACATCACACCATGGTCCACACAGCTCCAGGCTCCCGGGCTGCCCTGGGCACCCCATTGCCAAGGATTCCGATTTTCCCCACCTGTCCATCACCCCCACAACCCCAGTAGGGTCTGGAGGGTGCCGGAGGAGCCTCAGATTTTCAGGAGGAGCTCCACGGAGCAGATTTTCTGGAGAAGAAACCCTCCTGCAGCTTCAGGTCCCTCCCTCCCGCTGCCATCAGATCCGTTTGGGAAGTGCAGAGTTGGCCCCCACCCTGGGCAGCACCAGACGCAGAGCAGGGAGGTCTGACCCCCCAAAATCTGTCAAGGTGGCACTTAGGGGTGCCCAGGGTGCCACACGGGGAGCGCAGGGCTGCTGCACCTCAACCAGCCTCAAGTGACAAGGGGTTTATGTCACCCCACAGCTCCAGAGGGGACAAACTGGTGGCACTCCCTGGCCTGTTCTTGCTCCCAAATCCATTGAGCTTGAAGGTTGGGAAAGCTCCAAGCACTGGGTGGCTCCCATGGCAGTGCCATTCCCAGTGCCATTCCCAGTGCCACTCCCAGGGCACCTTGTCCTGACACCTCCACAGTGGCACCTGAACCTGGGAGCTCCCAAATCCTTGCAATCCTGGAGCTGGGGAAGGAAGGCAGGATGCACACCCAGAGCTGGGAGCTGGCAGCCAGCAGAGCCCAGGCAGCCTCTCCCTGCCTGGCATCTCCTGCTGGGAAAGGCTCCCTGGCACAGGGATGCTGGAGCAGCCGGCAGTGCCAGCCTGATGCTGCTGCCAGCAGCTGATCCCGGTGAGGCCAAACCTGCTGGGCAGGGGATCAGGGACACAGGGAGCTTCCCGAGCTTCCCCAGCAGGGGATGAGCAGCTGGATGGGAAAGCTGAGACAGGAGAGCGTTCGAGTCCCAGCACGATGGGAACACCTCAGCCTGGCTGCTGTCCCACCCCTCCCCTCCTTTCCCCCAGGGAGCTCAGGGAATGCTCAGCAGATCCTCAGCCAAGTCCTCCAGGATTTGGATGGGCTAAAAACACCCTGTGGGCACCCAGGACTCACCTTCCCACACCACGGGGTGTGCAATGAGCACCACAGGGGAGTCACCACCGGCCCCTCTTCCCGGAGGATCCTTGATCCCCCCAGCCCACAGCTCCAGGATGGAGAGGAGGGAGCTGGAGAAGGGTCCCAAAGAGGTCTGGGAGCGGGGGGACCAGGTGGGGGGGACAGGGAGGGACCCCCAACCTCTCACTGTTCCTGATCCCTGCATGGGGGGAGCCTGTGGATGCTTCCCAGAAAAGGGAGAAAGGGAAAAGGCAGGTTCAGGGCATTTTCTTACCTTTCTTCACCTTCTTCTCCTCGTCGCCTTCTCCTGCTCCCAAGAGGGTGAAGATGATCCCTGTCTGGGAGTTGATGCCCACGGCAGTCACCACCATCCTGCCCGAGCCCTCCATCACGTGGGTACCTGGCAGCAGGAGTGTCACGGGCACACAGGTGAGGCTCCCAACTCCCATCCCACAGAATCCCAGACTGGTTTGCCTCGGAAGGGACCTTCAACCCCATCCCGTTCCACCCCCTGCCATGGGCAGGGACAACTCCCCCTATCCCACATTGCTCCAAGCCCCATCCAGCCTGGCCTTGGGCACCTCCCTGAGACCAGGACCCACCCAACCACCCCCATCCCAGTCCAAACTCATCCCAGCCCTGCATCCATCCCAGAACCCTCACCTGACAGCAGCATGGGGTCTTTATCCATCGATTTCTTCACCTGGTCTGACTCCCCTGTCAGCGAGCTCTCGTCTATTTTCAGGTCATTGCCCTGGATCAGGATCCCATCCGCAGGCAGGAGATCACCTGGGAGAGGAGGAAAAACAGGGATCAGCCCAGCCTGCCTGCTCCATCCCATAGGAATGCTCCAGAAGGATCCAAACTCCCAGACCAGCTCCAGAGGGAAGAGAAGCAGCAGCAGGTGAGGTTTGTAAGGGACAGGTGCAATAAAATGAAATCAGAGAGCTCCCAAATCCTCGCTGGTGCATGGGGAGTCCTGGGGAGGATTTTGCTTAGTGCTTCCCATCTGGTTTTAATGAATCCTTCCCAGAGCTCCTGATGCATCCAAAATCCACCACATCCACCTGCCAAGAATGGAATCGGGCCCTTGGGGAAACAAACACAGTGTTGGATCAATCTCCCTCCTGAATGGGAGGAATATTCCCCCTGGGAAATAAAGAGCAGGGCCTGATTTATCCCAAGGGCTGCAGCTCCTGGATAAGGAAACATCCACCAGTACTTCCAGGCCAAGGAAATATTCCCCAATGATTCCTGGATAAGGAAAAATTCCCCAGCATCTCCTGGATAACAGAATATTCCCCAACATCTCCCAGATATGTAAACATCCAGCAATATCTCCAGGATGAGGAAATATCCACTGACATCTCCCAGATAAGGAAATCTCCAGCAACATCTCCAGGATGAGGAAATGTTCCCCAAAACCTCCTGGATAAGGAACACTCCCCACCATCTCCTGGCCAAGGAAACATTCCTCAACATTTCCTGGATAAGGAAACATCCTCAGCAGAGCCCAGGTTGGGAAAATAAACCAATTCTGATCCAGCAGCCCAAAAGGAGAAGGTGAGTGGAGCTCCACCACCCCCACAGGAGCATTTCCAGAGGAGCTGATGCTTCTCCTCAGGAAGAAGGGCTGGAGAAGCAGGGAGGAGGCTCCCAAGGCCCACCCCACTCACCGTACTTGATCTGGGCGATGTCCCCCACCACGATCTCAGCCACGGGGATCTGGATCACCTGGCCCTTGCGGATCACCGTGAACTTCTGCTCCTGCTCGATGCGGCTCTGGAGGCCCCGGAACTGCTTCTCCTTGCTCCAGTCATTGAAGGCTGTCACCAGCACCACGATGATGACGGAGAACAGGATGGCAGCGCCCTCGATCCAGCCTGCCTGCGCCTCGCCCTCGTCCTCCACACCGCCCGCAGACTGCCCACACACTGCCCAGGGAGAAAGGATTCCCATTGGGATAACCCCACACACTGCCCGGGGAGAATTCCCATTGGGATAACCCCACACAAGAGAATTCCCATTGGGATAACCCCACACACTGCCCAGGGAGAATTCCCATTGGGATAACCCCACACACTGCCCGGGGAGAAAGAATTCCCATTGGGATAACCCCACACAAGAGAATTCCCATTGGGATAACCCCACACGCTGCCCGGGGAGAATTCCCATTGGGATAACCCCACACAAGAGAATTCCCAGTGGGATAACCCCACAAGGATGGGGAGATGCCACCACCCAACGCTGCCAGCTCCATCTGCACCATGGGGTGACAGTCCCCATCCCAAATCCCACAGGAACCAGGGCAGATCCCAGGGTCCC
>JAGMWU010000028.1:251413-321663 GCA_018697195.1 Certhia americana
GGGGTAAATCCCACTGCTGGCCCCATGGAATCCATCCAGGAGCAGCTCCCTGCCCACCCCGGGGAAGGCCATAATAATAAATATTAAAAATTAATATCTATAAATCTAGAAATTAAACCAGTTAAATATAAATAAATATTATCAATACATATCATATAAATAAATATTATAAATGAATATCTGTAGATTTAGAAATTAAACGTGTATTTATAAATTTAGACATTGAATTTCTATCACCCCCATTGTCACTGGAACTGTCACCCCCAGCAGGGACACCAGGCTGCAGAGGGGACAGTGCCAGCTGGCATCAGCAGCCTTGTTTACATCAAATGAGCTGTAAATCTGGGCAAATCTGGGCAAATCTGGGCAAATCTGGGTAATTCTGGCACTGGCAGCACCTGTGGCCACCCGAGCCCTGTCCCCTGCCACCCCCAGCAGCCTCTCCGAGCCCTGGGGACACCGGATCCAAGCTGGTGATGGTGACAGTGGCAATGTGACACGGCCACCCCCATAAAGCCATAAATGCTGAGGGGTCCCCGGGGGGAGCAGCCCCCCCTGCCCAGCACCACCTTAAGGGACCCCCCTGTCCCTTTCCACCTTAAGGTGTCCCTCGGGCCGCTGCCAGGTCCCGGGATGCTCCGGGAATGGCCCTGGGCACATCCCTGTGGTGCCTGGAGCAGCCTGGCACTGCCAGGGGACCCGGGCCTTGCACTCGGGGGACAGCTCCGTGTCACTCTGGGGACACTCCTGTGACAGCCCCGTGTCATTCCAGGGGACACCGCCCTGCCAGCCCTGTGTCACTCTGGGGACACCCCTGTGACAGCCCCGTGTCACCCTGGGGACACTCTGGGGACACCCCTGTGACAGCCCCGTGTCACCCTGGGGACACTCTGGGGACACCCCTGTGACAGCCCCGTGTCATTCCAGGGGACACCGCCCTGCCAGCTCCGTGTCACTCTGGGGACACCCTCTGCCAGTTCCGTGTCACCCTGGGGACACTCTGGGGACACCCCCGTGCCTGCCCCGTGTCACTCCCAGCAGGAAGCAGCAGCAGCCCCGATCCCGATCCCGATCCCGATCCCGATCCCGATCCCGCTCCCGCCGCAGGGAGGGGACAGCTGGCAGTGGCTGGCAGTGGCTGGCAGTGGCGCAGCAGCCAGGGTGTCCCCACCCAGCCCTGAGGAGGAGGAGGCTGAGCAGGATCCTGGGATGTCCCGGCCTCGATTCCCACCCAGCGGATGGAAAATGCAACTCATGGCCACGGAGCCGCGGGACACATGCGGGGACACACGTGGGGACACGCGGGGACACCGGACAGTCCCACAGGACACGGCAGCCGCGGATCCCAAAGCACATCCCACTCGTGGGAATGATCCCAGGGCTGTCCCCACCGTCCCCGGGGAACTGGGGGGGGTTCGATGGCTCTGTGCTGGCACAGGGAGGGTGACAAAGAGCCCGTGCCACCCAAATGCCACTGCAGGGTCTGGGGGACCGAGAAGAAGGTGACAAAGAGCAGCAGCCACCCATGGGACACTGCAGGGCCGGGGTCAGGATTAGCAGGGGGGAGGAATGGGGTAGAAATTTTGGGTGGAGGCCACCCGTGACAGCAGGGAATTGTCCCCAGTCCCTGATGACCTGGGGACAGTGGCTGTGGGGTGGCACAGGGTGGCACAGGATCCCCCCGTGGCTGTGGGGTGGCACAGGGTGGCGCAGGATCCCCCCGTGGCTGTGGGGTGGCACAGGGTGGCGCAGGATCCCCCCGTGGCTGTGGGGTGGCCACTCGGGGAGCAGCCCCGAGGCGTTGGGGTCTGCTGTCACCTCCTGGGGCAGAGCTGGAGCTGCCAGAAGCAGCAGACCCCAAACTGACACTGGGGACCCCAAGGGCCACCCCCAAGGTGGGCTCTGGGGGACCGTGACCAGTGTCTGCCCAGGAGGACAGTGACAGTCTGGAGAGGGGACAGCACAGGGTGGCACCGAGGGTCGGGAGCCACACGGATCCAGGTGGGATCAAACACTCCTGGCCATGGATCCTACAGCAGGATGGGGACACTGGCAGGACACCCCGGGGTGGCCCTGCTGTGCCAGCAGCTGCCCCTGGTGGCACGCAGGAGGACAAGGCCCTGTGCCACCCCAGCGGGGTGATCAGCAGAGGGACAATGAGAATGGGGATGGGACAAACATCTGGAGCAGGGACAGGGAGCTGGGAGGTGCACCCTGCTGGGTGGGATCAGACAGAGGTGCCACCAGCTGCCTCGGCGTTCTGCTCTTCCCAAAAATCCCAGCTTGGAGGAGAGAACCTTTCTTTGCTGTCTGGGCTCAAGGGGATGAGATTTGGGACAGCTCAGCTCAGCTCCATGGCAGGGATGTCCCAGACCCTTCACCTGCCCTAAAAGAGCCTTTTGGGTTCTCCTCCTGCCTCTCGTCCCGCCCCAAAGCAGCGTGATCCCACTTTGGCAGGGCTGAGCACATTGTTTTGTGACCTGGGCTTTGGATTTCCACCGGGATTTCCCCCCCTTCTCTAACAACATCCCGATATTGTCTCTCCTTCCCGGTCCCACTCGCAGCTGGAAAGCTGCAAATCCCCCCCTTGCAGCCCTAAAAATATCCCACAGATTGTCCCAGCCAAGTCCCCACCCCACAGCTCCAGGAAAACCCTTGGAGCTGGAATCAGGGGCTCTCTGCCCCCTGCACCCCCTCAGTGCCAGGCAAGGCTCTCCTGTTGTGCCCAGTGCCACCAATGCCACCAGTGCCACCAGTGCCACCAGCCTCGCTGATGAGGGGACCCCAAAATCCAGCCCAGCCCGTGAGGGCAGAGGTGACATCCTGAGATGCTCACAGAGGTGACCCCAGGTGACACTGCCACCACTCCTGCTGCCCTGCCCAGGTTTCCCTTGGAGAATCCTCAGACCAGGAGGGACCTGGGCCCCCTTCCCCATCCCTGGGTGCATCCCCACCCCCTCTGGGTGTCCCTGCACTGTCCCTGTTCCTCACCCGAAGTGCCACCAACAGCTGCAGGTGGCACCTGGCCACCTCCCTCCAACCTTTACAGCTCCTCTCCCACCCCTAACTCCGTAAATGATTAAACAGGAACAGCTGGAGCAGCAGCTGGGCTGTGGGGAGCAGCTCCTACCCCATCCCACAACCCTCACCCCACAACCCTCATCCCTCACCCTACCTGTGCTGCAGCCTCCCAGGGGATCCAGGATACACCTCAGAGAACCCCCGGGAAGATGGGGAATCCCCGGGAAGACTCTGCTCTTCCTTCTTCCTTCTTTCCTACCCTAAACGACCATTCCATAAAGCACAGGGAGCCACCTCCATGATGGACACGGAGCACGATGGCACCAAAGGAGCTCAGCTGTGCAGACACCACCCTGGACTGTCACCTTCACACGGCTCCATTCCAGAGGTGACAAATCCCAGACCATGAGAGCCACCACCCTTGGCTGTCACCTTCACATGGCTTCATTCCAGAGGTGCCAACCCCAGACCATGGAAGCCACCACTGTTGGATGTCACTTTCACAGGGCTCCATCCCAGAGGTGCCAACCCCAGTGGTGACAACCCCAAAGGTGCCAACCCCAGACCATGAGAGCCAGCACCCCTGGGTGTCTCCTTCACATAACTCCATCCTGGAGGTGATAACCCCAGGGATGACATCCCCAGACCATGGAGAAATCCCCTTCAAGTGTCACCTTCACATGGCTCCATCCCAGAGGTGCCAACCCCAGAGGTGACAACCCCAGCCCATGGCAGGCCCACTCACCTTCGACCGGCGACGTCTTCAACCTCTTGCAGACGTTCTGGACGCCGCCATAGGAGTCGTTGAGCCGGGCCACGGCCTCGGCGCTCCTCAGCTCCATGAGGTTCCTGAGCTCCACCATGGAGCACCCAAAGTCCCCCTCATGGTTTCCCTCGGCCACCGAGTTCCCGGGGTGGTGGTCGGCCACGTTGTTCGTCATCTTGTCACAGTGACGGTGCCACCGGCGCGGCGCTCCTGGGGTGGCCTCGCTCGCGGCTCCGGGGATGGGATGGGGGGATGCTCCGTGCGGCCCCTTCCCTGGGGGCTTCCCGGGGGGAACGCTGGGCTCTATCCGAGCCCGAGTTGTCGGGATGAAGGTGTAAACAGGATGTGCATGTTATCGCGGAGGCGACCTTAGCAACGCCCGGCGTGCAGCTCCTGCAGCGGGAGGAGGAGGAGGAGGAGGAGGAGGAGGAGGGCTCCCTGGATACCACAGCAACTGGAGCTGCGAAAACAACCGTGGGAAACAAAAATATCGGCGTTAGCAGGGCTTGGGAACGAGCGAGGTGCTCCAGGGGGTGGGAGAGGGGAGCAGTGCTACCCCAAGGCGGGGGATTTTTTAGGGAGAACGCGGTGTCAGCGTGGGTTCGGGTAAAAATTCCTGGGTGAGAAGTTGAGCTGGGAGTGTGGAGCAGGGAAAAGCGGCAGCAGCAGGGCCGGGCAGGAAAGGAGCCCAGGTGGTTCTTCGCTTTCAGCCCAGACCAACCCTCCCGTTGATTTTGGGTTAAAAATACCCCTCGGCAGTGGGAAACAGCTGCTTCCTCCCCTGGGCAGGACACCGGGGCCGGAGCATCGCTCCCTGCCCTGCCGGCAGGTAGGGAATGATCCTGAGATCCCCATATCCCACTATTCCAATATCCTGATATCCCAATATCCCAAATTCCCAATATCCCTAATTCCCCAAATCCTAATATCCCAATATTGCAATACCCCGGTATTCCAATATCTCAATATTTTAATATCACAGTATTCCAATATCCCAATATCTAAAATTCCCAATATCCAAAATTCCCCAAATCCCTATATCTTGATATCCCAATATCCCAGTATCCCTATATCCCAATATCCTGATATCCCAATATCCATGGGAAAGGGGCTGCAGCACTCCGTGGGCTCCACATCAGCTGGGAGATGCCACAGGAACCAGGAAAGAGAAGAGAGCCAAAAGCCACCAAAACCTGGGAGTTTCTCGGAAATTGAGGCTCTCCCGTTAACGACCTGTGCCCAGGTGGCTCCCTGAGGGCAGTCAGTGGCTCTCAGTGTCCCCAAGTGCTGCCACTCAGGTCACACCGAGGACAGGGCAGCCCCAAAAACACTTCAACCAAGCCAGGCAGGGAGCACAAGCGTCCCACAGCTCCCCTGTTCCTCAGGGATTTGCGGGCTGGGATTCCCTGCTGGCATTTCAGAGTTCTAGGGACAAATAGGGACATGGAGGGAACAGCACAGGCCAGAGGGAAAAAGGGCTTTCTGTCAGCCAGGGTTAGCTGTGTTCCCAAGCTCCAGGGAAGCTCCCGGCACTCCAGAGGCAAAAAGGCTGCAAGGGGAGGATCTCATGGAGAGAAAACAAAATCTTTCTGAGGGCAAAATAAAAAAAGAAAAACAGGGGATCGGCCACTCTGGCAGCATCCGCCCGAGATGGGGCCCAGGGGTGGCAGAGCAGGATGGGGGGGACAGGGACGGACAGGAGGGAGGAGGGAGAATGTTCCCTACTGATCCCAGGAACTCACGAGATGCACCAGCCCTCACAAACCCCACAGAAAGGCACCAAAGCAGCACCAGAGCTGCCCCAATTCCAGCTCCAATTCCAGCCCCAGGGCTGTCCCAATTCCAGCCTCAATTCCAGCCCCAGGGCTGTCCCAAACCAGCCCCAGAGTTGTCCCAAACTGCCCCAATTCCAGCCAAGGGAACTTTTCAATCTCTGGGGCACAACCCCAAAGAACCAAACCCCTCCCTGCCTGTCCCTGGGGAGCAGCTCCTTATCCCAGCAGCAGCACCCCCAGGGCAGCTCCCGGCACTATCAGGGCACCACAGGCACCAACTGAACCTCAGGGACAGCAGTGACACCGTCAGAATGTCCCCACCTCGGGAGGGACCTGTGCCCCAGCTGCAGGGATGGGGGGGCACGGGGATGGGGACACTGGGATAGGACATAGGGATGGAAACACTGGGATGGGGACACTGGGATGGGGTCACTGGGATGGGGACACTGGGATGGGGACACTGGGATGGGGACAGTCGAGCTCCCACCCTCGGGCCGGAGTGTTGCTGCTGCCCCATCCAGCCGGGATCACCGGCTCCTGCATCCCTGCACATTCCCAGCCCCGTTATCCCACGAGGAGAGCTGAGCTCATCCATCCCTGCAAGGCAGCAGCTCCCGGCAGCGGGAAGCAGGAGGTGGCAGGCCCAATTAAGCAGGCTCCTGCTGATTAAGAGAAAAAACGATAATTCCCCCACCCCACCACGCTCATTTCCTCCTCTTTCATAGCAACCGGCGCTGTCTGCCAGAGCTCAGAGGTTAAGAGTGAGACAGTTAATTAACACTGTAACGGCCTAGCCCTTAATTACCCCTGACAGAGTTCAGGGGGCAGCGATCAGCACCATCCCTTTGTCCCACCCTGCGATTCCAGCCTGGGACCGAGGTGTGGGATGGCTCCTGTCCCATCTGAGCATCCTTCCCCAGCCCTTTTGGGATCACCATTCCCAGCCCTGCCCCATCCCACCAGCACACGCTCCCTGGCCAAGCTGGGAAGGCTCCACCCGGATCAGAGCCGTCGCTCTGAGGAGCTCCCAGTGACTCCAGCAGGTTCTGCCCCTCACTCCAGGAATTCATTCCCAGGGCCCGGAGAGGAACAAGTTCTCCCTGAGGGAAGCAAACAGCCCAGGTGAGAGAGCACTGGGGACCTGAGTTCCCTGTGCAGACGCCACCTGTGTCACCACCCAAATGCCACCCCTGGGCCACACAAGGCGCTGGGGATGTGTCCCCGGAGCCCCCGGGGTGTGAGGGGAGGAAGGAGCAGGCTCCAGGCAGGAGGAGCCGGCGAGGAGCGGCGGAGCAGACGCGGTGCTGCAGCTGAACCTGCCCGGAATAATAAACGGCAGCACGGCACCTCTGTCCTGCCAGGGACAGTGCCCGCGGCTGGGGACACCAGCAGAGCGTCCCCTGTGCCCAGCCCAGCCCCAGGACCTGCGGGATTTAACCTCGGAGGCAGGAAAGTGATGAGGAAAAATTAACCAGCTGGAGATGCCGCAAGTGACAACTTCAGGCACGCCGTGGGTGGCCCTGCTGCCATGCTGGTGGCACCGCCGATGGCACCGGGAGCCTGGCAGGTGCCAGCAGCAGCTCTGGCTGGGTCCCTGGGCAAGGAGAGGGATCCTCCTGCCGCAGGACATGGGATCAGATCCTGGTGGACGGACGGGAACACTGCTCTGTCCTCCCACAGGCGATCAGAGATGGAGCAACCCCTGCGAAGCTCAGGTTTTTCCCATTGATCCATGAAGGAGGATGAAATCCATGCCCCAGCTCAGCTCTTCCAGCTGGAAAAGCATCACCAGCCACCACATTCCCTGCCCAGAGCCACAAAGCCCAGCTCGGATCAGGTGGCTCAAGGTGGAATCACCTTCCTCAAGCACCTGGATGCCAGTCCTGCCCTCTGCCCCCCTCGGCAGCGCCCACCAGGGTCCATCTCCTCTCCCACTTTGGGAATGGGATGTTGGGAACACTTGGCTGCTGGAGGTTGCCATGGCAAACTCAATGTAAAGCTGTCAGGGATGCTGTTTATGTTGCCAAGTGGGGAGGAAGGGAAAAAAAATTAGAAAAAAAAAAAATAAAAATCAACTCCCCCAAAATTACCCTTCCTTGGCTCGGGTTTGAGATTTTTCTCGTTGGGAATCCGAAGCTGCATCCGCAGTGGGATGAGAGAGGCTGCACGGACAGAGCCATTCCCCAGATGGACAAACGGACTCCGAGAGCCAAAGTAGCCAATTAAAGCAGAAAAATGGGCTTGGAGCAGAAAAATGGGCTTGGAGCACCTTTCGCGCCCTGCGGGCTGGGAATTGTCCCGGAGAGGCAGCACTGCTCTCCCTCCCCACCACACCGAGCCCGCTCCCAGCTGGGCACACGTGGGAGCCGAGCTGGGAGGGCAGAGCGAGGTGAAAATCCCCTGGAATGGCTGAATCCAGGGAGGAAATCACCGGGAGAGCCGCAGAAATCACCACCGCCAGCCCGAGGGGAGGGGGAGGACAACTGAGATGGGAACGAGACCCCCTGGCAGCCCCTCGGGGCGGGGGGAGCCGCTTTCCCAGCGGGAATGCGGGACCGGGGGTCCGCACTGGGACCAGCTGTGCAGGGCCGTCCTGTCCCATTCCGCAGGTGACAGCCTTGGGGACACGGAGGGCACGGGGGGGGTACCCCAATGCCGGGGCTGGGCCGGCTCCATGCCCCACGCTGGCCATGGCCACCCGGCCACGTGCAGCACGTGGTGGCCAGCCCGCGGTGACAGCGGCTCTGGGGGGGACTTTGTGGGGTCCCCACTCCCCACCCGGAGCCGCCGCGGGCAGAGGGGGCCCCCGGCACCCTTGGGGGCCCCCGGCACCCTTGGGGGCCCCTCCCCGGCACACTCACCAAATCGCAATGTGCAGATGGCAGCGGCTCCGCTCCTGCTCCTGCCTGTTCCCAGCAACACCCCTGGCAAGGGAAGCCTTCCCTCCTTAACCCCTGCGGCGCCGGGCGCCCCGCGAGGCCACCCGCAGGGGACACGGCGGGGGGGGGGGAAGAGGAGGTGGTGGCTCCGAGGGACAAGGCTCATGCCACGGGCTGGCTCCGAGGGGCAGGGGACATCCCAGCCAGGATTGTCACCCTCGGGGTGAAGAGTTTCTGCCGGGATGGCAGAAGGTCACGGTGGCGGAACCTCCGTCCCGGTGCCACGGAGAGGCGGAGGGGACAAGGACAGGCTGCGACAGCCCGGGCAGACACACAGACACACACACACCCCCTCCACGACACTCAGGGACCCTCGTGCCGGCCCAGGAGGATCTGTCCCCTTCCCCCGGTGTCGCCGGTGTCGCCTGCCCCCCCCCCCGCTCGTTGTCCCGGGCTGCTGCAGGTGCCGAAAGCAGCAGCGGTGGCGACCGGGGACAGCCACCTGTGGCACCCGCGGGACGTCCCCTCCTCCCACGGCAGCATCCGCTTCCTCCGCGGGCCAGGGGTGGGGACAGCGACAATTCCCTGCCCGCAGGGGCTCCCCCCGCCGCCAGTGACATCCCTGCCACACCTTGGGGACACACAGCAGAGTCACACTCTGGCACGGGGGGACATCGGTGACAGCCAGACCGCCTCATTCGCTGGCGGGGCAGAGCGGGAAGGAGCTCGCAGGGTGGGGGGAATAAACGTGGGGGGGATGCCCTGGAAAAGGAGCAGGAAAACGCCCGGAGGAAGCGCTGGGGCCTCATGGAGTGAGGCAGCAGCAGCGCTGTGCCAGGGAAACCGAGTCACCAGCCGAGGAGTCACCAGCCGAGTGACAAAGCGAGTGACAAACCAGTCACGGAGCAGTGGCTGAGCCCAGGGCGCAGGGCTGGTGCTGCAGCCCAGAATTCCAGCGGGAATTGGCTGTTGGGATGCGGATCCTGAGGCTGCTCCTCGCCAGCCCCCGCGGGCCAGGCAGGGCAGGGTCCCCTCGTCCCACAGCCCTGCCAGTGACAATTCCCGACTCCCACGAGTGACAATTCCCATCTCCCACGCGGCTCCTCCGCAGCTCCCCATCTGCGACATGGGGCTGGGGACGAGGGGGGGACACGCCACAAGCCACTGGATACCGCAGCCTCGGGGTGCCACAGGCTGTGGGCAGGGAGGCGCTGGCCCCGCGGTGTCACCGTCAGCGGCGATGTCACCGTCACCCACGGTGACAGCGCTGTAGTATTTCCTCCCACACGGCTGTGCCAGGCGCAGAATTCCCAGCACCAGCAGCGCAGCCACGGGGCTGCCACGTGCAGGGCACAAGGCTGGGGGCTGTCCCCAAACTGGCTGTCACCCCCTTGGCTGCAGACCCTCAACCCCATGCAGGTGACACCACGGGTGGAGAGGCCACCAGAGCCTTGTCCCACCCCTGGCTGTGTGACACCATCATCCTCCTCCTCCTCTCCTTCCTCCTGCCAGGCCGTGGGACTAAAATGAAGGATGGCAGCAAGGCCAAGGTCACAGGGAAAGCACAAGGAAAAGGCAGGAGGAGGTGACATTCCCCCAGATGAATGTCCCTGCCACCACCCTGCAGGGCACTCACGCGGCCACCAGCACCCTGCTCATTGCAGCTGCCCTGGCTCCCATTTTGCTTCTGTTTTGCCTCCTGCTAATTGCCGTTGGAAAACTGCTGGGTTTTGGCGTGCCCAAGGCAGCAATTAACTCCTGCAAAGGGCAGGGAAAAGGCTGGAGGCGGAACGCTGGGCACGGCCTTCGCACGGATGCGGCGATCCAGGACGTGGCTCCCCAAATCCTGCTGCCCTGTGCCCCAAAATCTGCAACCCTGAGCCGCCAAAACCACAGCCCTGAGCCCCAAACCCCCACAGCTCTCAGCCTGCTGCCACCAGGGGCTGTGACAACCCCAGCTCCTGCTGTCCAGACCTCCAAAAGCGTCACATCCATGTGCCAAAGCCACCGGCGCAGCTGCCGGAGCCGCGGGTGCCGGGGGTCAGGAATCTGCCCTCGCCCCCAGCCGGGGCTTCCCCGCGCCTCAGGGTGCAGCAGCCCAGGAATTCCAGGGTGGGTGGGAGCAAAGGAAAAGCAGGGAGCCTCCAGGCGAGCTGTCAGGGGGAATGTTTCCATCTAAGGCCTTGGTATTTCTCTGGCGGCGCCTGCACTAAATCAGCGCAGCTCCTCTCATTATTCTCTGGGCTTTACAAGGTAGCAACGGCCGGTGCAGGAATGCAGGAGGATGGAGAGCAATCCCAGCCTCTCCTGCAGCAGCAAACACCTGCTGGCCTCCCCCTCTGCAGGGGCACAGCATGCCCTGGCCGTCCCCTCTGCCACCTCACCTGGTCCCTGCTGAGGTGACAGTGGCGGAGCCCCGGTGCTGCCAGGTGGGGAGGATTGTCCTGGATGCCAGCACAAGGTTTTGTCCACTCCCTCTCCATCCCACTTGGCACCAGGAGATGGGATCTTCCCATCCTGGGAGCACTGGGAAGCCACCACGGGGTGATGTGGTGGCAGCTGGCACACAGTGGGTGACCCTCTGCTCCTCTCTTCCCTTCCCTCCAGGTGAATCTGGTGCAGGGAGGTGTCCAGGGCAGCAGCTCCCACCCTGCTGCCCCCACCATCCCTCCTCCCTCCTCCAAACCCATCCTGGGCCTGGCTTAGGCTGATTCACAGCCCAGAGCTAGTCCAAAGCTGAGATTTAGGATTTAGAATTGTGGAGCAGGACTGGAGGATAAAAACAAGGGCAGCAAACCAGGCCCAGACCCTCCCAATTCCTGGCACACCTGGCCAGGAAGGAGGTGACACCAAGAATCCCGGCAGGACGGTCCCATTCCCAGGGAGACACTGGGAATGGATGCACTTGGATGCTCTCCTGGGAGGCCCTGAGGAGCAGGAGAGCCCAGGGAAAGGCTGGGAGCAGTGTCCAAGCTGGCCAGGCTGGAGGAGAGGCCACAAGGCTGGGATGGTGCTGAGGGCAGGATGGGAGGAGCTGTTCCCAGCACAGACACAGCCAGGATTTTTGGGGTTTGTATCCCAGGACTTTGGCAGGAGCCGGGGCAGGAGCTGGCATATCCCAGCCCAGGGCAGGGATGCTGCAGCCATTCCCAGCTCTCCAGGGGAATGGGGCAGCCCAGGAGCACCGGGTGCAGTTGGTGTCCAGCTCATGTCCCCACACACCTGAGCACAGCCCAGAGCAGCAGAGATCCCACCAATCCCGACTCCCACATTCCCACATCCTGTTTGGAAAGCGCAGCAATTTTAAACTCGGCTTAAATTAAGTCAAACCCAGCAGGCAAGGCCCGACCCAGAGCACGGGGCAGTCTGAGAGGCAAAACAACACTTGGGGGACGGGAGAGCCACCGGGCAGGACAGGCGGCCACAGGCACGGTATTTTTAGCAGGATTACACAGGGACAGGGGATTCCTACCCCGAAGATCCCTGGGGGCTGAAAATAGGTCCCGTCACTTCCTCCGGGAGAAGCATCTGCTGCTCGGGGAAGGCAGGAGGAGGAGAGGGGCAGCCCGTGGGATTTGGGGTGCCCGGGACACCCTGGGACAGCGGGGGGCACCTGGTGGCTCACCTTGTCACCGGAGCGACGCTTCCTGCGCCCTGTTCCGTGAAGAATCCCGCGGGAAAAAAACCCAAACCGGCAGCAATCCCTCCCAAAAATCCCCGTCTGGAGCGCCGCGGGGGAAACTGAGGCAGGGGAGGCGGAGCTGGTTGGACACCACAGGGAAATTTGGGCTGCCCGGAGAGAGGGGATCCCCTAAAAAAAAGCTGTGGGGGAACCCCAATTGCAGAACTTCCCAATTGCGGGAAGGGCGCTTCCAGCCCGAGGGTGGCAGCAGCCCTGGGGACACGGGGAAGGGCTGGGGACAGCAATGCCCCTCCTGCCACCGCCACCACGTGAGCCGGGATGGGTGTCCCTGCTCCGGCAGCTCCGAGAATTCCCGCTCTGGATCACATCCCTGCCGGACAGCGCGTAACTCCTGCCACCCCGGATCCCGAAATCCAGCTCCTCCAGCCCGAAATCCAGATTTTCACAGCGAAAAAAAAACCAAAAAACAACCAAACCCGAGCCCAGCGGGGATCCTCTAAGCGAAAGGGACAAGCGGGCAACAAGGGATGGGAGAGAGGGGGTACCAGAAAAAAAAAATTAAAAAAAGAAAAAATTAAAAAGAGGGCTGCGAGCGCTTTTCGCTGCTGCAAAGGGTTAAAAAAATAAAGTCGGGAAAAGCGATAGGAAAAACACACGCGGCTCCCAGGGAAGAGCGCGCCGGCTGCTCCCGTTTCCCTTCCCAACATGCCCCGCTCCTGGGAAAGTGTGGGCTGTTTTCCATATATAACTGCGAACTGTTCCATGCAGTAAGAAGTCTAATTAAAGGGAGCCAGGCGAGCGGGGAAAGGCGATATTTATCCCGGAGAAAAGAATCCCCCATCCCCAAAATCCCGAATCCGGACCCTGGCCCAGGAAGGGAAACAAAAACCCAACAAAAAAAAAAAAAAACACAAAAGAAAACGTCCCGTGGTGGTGTGGTGGAGATTAAAAGAGAGAGAGAAAATCCAGGCGGGAGAGGAGGAAAAACGAAATCGGAGCTTGGAAAATATGGAGAAATAGGAGGGGAGAGCCAGATGGGCCAGGAGAGCACGGGAAGGGGCAGGGCAAGGATGAGGGAAAGCTCCTCGGAGCAGGGATGAGGTGGGAGGGGGCACGGTCACCCCCCGGGAGCCCCCCAGGGTCCTCCTTGCCCATCCCCCCGAGGTTGGGGAAGTCAGGATTTGAGTGAACAGCAGGAATGAGCTTGGAGAATAAATATGAAAACGAATTTACACAGGCGGCAAGGGGCTGGGGAGGGGAGTGGGAAATGCCTGGAGGCACCGTGAGGGATCCGCGGGGGTGGGAGAGGCGGGGAGGGAAGGGGAACCGTCCTGGGAACCATCCTGGGAATCATCCTGGGAATCATCCTGGGCACCATCCCGGGCACCATCCTGGGCATCATCCCAGGAACCATCCCAGGAACCATCCCAGGAACCATCCCGGGAACCATCCTGGGAACCATCCCGGGCATCATCCCAGGAACCATCCCGAGAATCATCCCAGGAACCATCCCAGGAACCATCCCGGGCACCATCCCGGGAATCATCCCAGACACCATCCCGAGAACCATCCCGGGCCCCCACCCACTCAGGGGGTGACCCACAGGCTCTCACCCCACCCCGACACCCCAGCCCTGCCTCGCCCAGCTGAACCCCACTGGTGTTCTGGGGGAACTGTCTCTTCCCACGTCCGGGGGGATGGAAAAACCCTTGGAAAAACCCTGGACCTGCTTTTCAGAGCTGTGCTCCTTCCCACCAGCGCCAGGCACTGCCGTAATCCAGAGCAGGCACCACATTCCCGGTTACCGGGGCCTGTCCCGGGGGATCAGAGCAATTAAAAACCGTTAGCGTGCTTTAATTAAGTGCTGATTCAATTTAAGAGTCACCGGGCTGGGGAGAGGCACCATCACCATCATCACCATCATCATGGGCATTGCTTCCAACTGGATTCCACTTTGTCCTGCTGCTACCCCACAGTCATCCCGGTCTGGAGCCATGGAGTTTGGACTGGCATTCCCAATCCTCGAATTCCCAATCCTGGCATTCCCAAACCTGACCTGCCATCCTGTTTGTGCCGCATCCAGCCCTGCATGTTCCCTGCTCCCAGCTGCACCAGTAACCCCGGCAAACTGGGATACCCCTTCCTCAGGAGCTGCTGGCACAGCTCCCACCTCCCACATCCCTGCAAGGAGGGGTTGGGTCCTTCCAGCCCCTCGAGCACGGCCCCAAAGCCAGGCTTTGCCATAAATCCCAGCTCCCCAAAAAAGCACCACAGGCAATGCTGCTGGGATGGAATCCCAGAATCCCAGAATGGTTTGGGACGTAAGAGACCTTAGAGTTCATCCCATTCCACGGCCAGGACAGCTCCCACTATCCCAGTGTGCTCCAACCCGGCCTTACTGGGATGAGCTCAACCTCAGACACAACGGGGACAAGGACACGGCGCTGCTGGGGGGGCTCACACCCCGAGTAACGCCCCCCAAAACCCCGCAGCCTCTGCACAGCCCCCAAACTAGAGGGACAAAGCGGCCCTGGGGTCACCCGAGGTGACAGTGGCCACCAGCCCCTCTGTCCTGGCGGGAGGCTCCAGCTCGGCCCTGGCCCGGCGGGCTCTGCCCCAGGTGGGGCTCTAAGCACCAGCGCTAATCCAGGGATAATTGCGGCTTTAGCAGCGATAGGGCCCAGATTACCGGGAAAATCCGGGAGTTAGGGGCACTGAGAGGCGCCGGAGCCAGTGGAGCAAGGGATCCGCAGGATACAGTGAGGGATCCCAGGAATACAGCAAGAGATCCCGGGAATACAGCGAGGGATCCACAGGAATAGAGGGAGAGATCTGTGGGAATATGGCGAGGGATACCAGGAATACAGCAAAGGATCTGTGGGACACAGCGAGGGATCCACGGGAATACAGCAAAGGATCCAAGGAAACACAGTGAGGGATCCCAGGAATACAGTGAGGGATCTGTGGGAATACAGCGAGGGATCCAAAGGATACAGCGAGGGTAACAAGGAACACAGTGAGGGATCCCAGGAATACAGAGGGATCCCAGGGACACAGTGAGCATACAATGAGGGATCCCAGGAATACAGCAAGGGATCCCCTGGGAATACAGTGAGGGATCCCGGGAATACAGTGAGGGATCCCAGGAATACAGAGAAGGATCCCAGGGACACAGCGAGGGATCCCTTGGACCCTGGAGCCCAGCAGAGACACGCCCCTGAGGCTCAGGGTGGTGATCCCCACTGCCCATCCTGATGGGAAAATGCCAAACCCAGGGCCAGGATTCCCCCTCCAGCCCAGCTGGCCCATCCGGGATTGCTCTACCTGCCCGAATCCCCTCTGTTCCCAGGGCTTTGGCTCCTCTTCCCTTTCCCAGCATTTTCCCTGCAGTATCCAGGGCCTTCCCCACCCTCTCTGTCAGCCTTTGCACCTCCCACGGAGCCCAGGCAGGGGCTGGGCAGGTGGGTTTGCTCCTGGAATAACGAGGAGAGTGGGAATGCAGGGTGGCAGCTTGGGTTGGGGTCCCCCAGCACTGTTTGGGATCCCACAGAATTGTTTGGGATCACCCAGCACTGTTTGGGGGTCACCCATCATGGTTTGGGGTCACCCAGCACCACCTTGGCTGCTCCCACACTCAAGGGGAGGCAGATCCCGGGTGAGGAGGCTGAGATTTGGGAAAATCCCTCTGCTCCCTGCAAAGGACCATCCCGAGAGGGGACAGATCCCAGCGAGGCCACAGGGACACAACAAGGCTGGGCTGAGCAGGCAGCTGCGTCCGGGGCACTGGAGGAGGAAGGGAGGCTCCCTCATTGTCCTTTCCAGAGGGAAAAGGGACAGTCCCGTGCCTGGAAGCACCAGGAAATGCCAGGAATCACTTCCAGCCTCTCCGCTCCGGGCCTGCCTGCCCCCGGGGCCGCGCGGCTGCAGAAACTCCATCTGCAGCATCTTCCCGGGATTCCATGCATTTCACGTCCGACTGCAGGAGCCGGAGGATCCCCTGGCTGCTGACCTGCACGGAAACACCCGGCTGCCGCGGGAGGGAGGGGAAACAGCGGGAGGAAAGGCCATTCCTGCATCCGGCTGCAGGCCAGGGATGCTCCAGCAGGTGCTCGGTGAGGCGAGACGGCACGGAGCGCATCCAGGGACCAGGAGAGGTGGGAAAGCAGTGCCAAGAAAGGGAGCGGGGAATGGGAAGGGATGAAAGGCAGCGGGTCAGGGTCCAGCAGAACAGAATCCAGCTGTGAATACAGAGCTGGAGCACGGCGTGGATGGATTTTAGGCCCATGGGATTGGCTGTAGCCATCCTGGAGAATCCATGGATATCAGGACAGCCCCTCTGGAGGAGCCTCCCCAAAAACAGGGAGCAGCATCTCAGCACCCCACCTGTGGTTCCAGCCTTTTGCACTTCCTCTAGGAGCCCCAACCAGCACCCAGCACTCTCCAATAAATCCAAAATGTCCCTGAGATGAGAAACCCGTGGATTCAACACCCTGTGGAACAGCCAGGCCAGCTCCCAGGGGCACAGCACAGCCCGGGGATGCCAGAGCAGGTAGCAGGATGAGGTTTTCCAGCTGGATTTCCCCACGGGGATACGAGCGGGCCTCGGCTGTTTGCTTTCTCCTTCCCCCAGGAAATCTCCTGCTGACTTGGGAAACACCCTCGGGCACAGCTCTGCGGGAAGGAGACGCTTCCCAGCCACAGCTTTGGTCCTTCCCTTCGTTTTTTTGGCCAGTCCAGTTGGGGTCAGATTGGAGAGCAATCCGTCACTGGGGAAATAACACCACTCCAGGCCTCCTCCCTCAAAGAAACCTCAAAAGACAGCATTTAAGGCGAGCTTAATTTGGACAACTAAAAATAGCCAGCACCAGTCATACTGGAAAATGTAGGATGTGGAGCTTCGCCCTCTCCCAGATCCAGCCTGCACACAGGGGTTTGTGGCCCCCAGCCCCACAGATTTGTCCCTAGGGATGAGCACAGCCTTGCTCCCATGAAGAATCCAGCAGGACCCTCCGAGGGCCCATCCCAGAGCGTGGCCCAGCTGCTCTGATGGAAGTGTGGGGACCCAAAACTTTCCCAGGCAGGATGTGGTGACTCAGAGCCACGTCTGCAGCGGGACACCCAGGAAAGATCCCAGCCAGGCTTCCCAGCTTCTCCCAGCCCAGCCAAGTCTCTGATCCCAGAGCAGCTGATTCAGCCCTTGGTGAAGGCAGCCAGGCCTGTGCCATCGGGATAAACCCCGGGTGTCATTCCCGTTGCTCCAGAGGCTGTCACCTGCACTGTGACCCTCTTCCAGCCTCGCTCCAGCCATCCCAGGGCTCCTCCAGCACCAGCCTGGCATTCCCAGCTGCCAGCACAGCCACAAATCCAGCCTGCCCTCATTTCCCTGCACTCCCCCTCCTTGCACTGAGCTCTCCCTCCTTGCACTAATCCCTCCCTGCTCCAGAGGCAGGAATAATGTTTAACTCAGGTTCACGCCTGAGCACGAGCTCCCTCCCAGCCCGGGTCAGCCCCAGGCATGTCCCCGTCACCGAGGCTGTGCCAGATCCCTGCTGCTGGCACGGCCACGTGCCCAGCTCCGGCAGGAAGCCCCTCTGGAGCGGGAAGCTCCGGGAAGCTCTCGGCACCACGCGCTGCCGGCTGCCAGCTGCAGCGATCCGTCACGCCGGGGATTGGGATGCAGCCGGGCTGAGCTGTGCAGGTGCCACGAGAATCCCACAGCCGGCAGATCCCGCTCGGAGCCATCCCACATTCCCAGAGCTCATCCCAAAATCAGGAGGCTTCGACAGAGCAAGGATGAGAAGGACACTGCTGGAGGACTGAGCCATCTCCTCACTCATCCCGGTGTCCCTGGGCTGCCTGTGGAACGGCAGGAGTGGGAATACAGCTTTCCCACCAGATCCTGGGATGTGCTCCCAGCAGCGCTCCAGCAACACGGGGTTATTTTTAAGAAGCCGTTGAGAAGGTGGGAAGGGAGGAGAGGAGCTGGAATGCCGCGAGGGCCACGCCACTAAGCCTCTGGAAAGGCTGGAGCCCCGGAGAGGCGGCATTCCCAAGCAGGAACAAAAGGCGAGAAGCGAAAAGCCGAGGGCATTCCAGGAGCCACGGGCACCTCCCGGCTGAGCGAGGGGTGGCCAAGGGACAGTAAAGCTCCAGCTGTTGCAGCAGGGTCCTTAATTAGCATCTCGGGAAACGGCGCCGAAAATCAGACACCTTCTGCCCGAAATCCGAGCCCGGACCTGAAAATCTGATCACCGACCCCCGATGCTCAAAGAGCAAAGGTCACTTCCAACCCCACACAGGCCCTGCCACCGCCCCGCGGGGCCGCGGTCCCCCCAGTGCCTGGATTCACCCCCTGCCCACCGCCAGCCCCCCCAGACCGAGCAGAGGCAGCACGGTGAGGGCCAGCGGCTTATTTTTAGCCTGGAGAAGGCAGGAGCCGGGAGCAGCCATCCCGACTCTTGCCCTTGGCATGGGACACGCCGCTGTTCCCCCCGCAGCCAGCGCCCGCACCCCGCTGCCCCCCGGCTCTGCAGCGCTGGGTCCCCCCCGCGCTGGCATCACCGCCCCTGGCACAGCTCCGGGGCCCGGGCAGCGGCAGGAGGATGCTGGGCTCAGCCCTGGAGCCGGCCCCGCGGCACAAGGAGCGGGATTATTTACAGCTCCTTAACGGAGCGAGGCAGGGCTGACCTTTCCGAGCCGCAGACAAAGAGGAGATGTCGGGAATCTCTGCTTGGAATCCCTTCCCGGCCCGGCGGGATGAGCGGGGGGCCAGACCCACGCTGGGGGGGCTCGGCTGCGGGGAGCCGGCCAAGGCCACGGAGAGCCAAGCGCGCTGGGATCCCAGCCTGGGAAAAGGAGGGATCGGATTCCTCCCTCCCCGGCCCCGCCGGACAAACTCTTCCGGGTGGGGACTCCTACGCGCCTCGCTCTGCCCAGGCACAGCTCGCTGCTGCTTCTTCCCGCAGCCCACGGCTGCCTCGGCGGCAGGAAAACACGGGGATACGGCACGGGCTGGGAAAATCGGGGCTGATCCTCGCCCCCGGCGCCCCGCTCGGCTCAACCCAGCTGCCGACTCATCCCTGCCGTGGAAGCGTGGAAGGAAAAGTTTCCCCGTCAGCACAAAACGCCGACACTTGGCCGAAGCTTCCCCTTGGCTGCTGCTGCCCTGGCCAGGAGTTCCCCCCGTTGGGGACACGCCAGGGTGAGGCGCAGTGGGCGGGGGTGGCAGGGGACAGGCCTGGTCCCTGCAGTGTGGCACTGCTGTGGCCCGGTCCTTGCAGTGTGGCACTGGTGTGGCCCTGGTGTGGCCCTGGGGGCTGCCACAGCCCCTGGTGCCACAGGTGAGGGAGGGATTCCTGAGGCCAGGAGCTCTCCCATTGGCACTGGGCAATGGGATGCTGGATCCCACCTCCCTTCCCTCGCTCCGGGGTTTGGGCAGAGGGCTGCTGCTGTCAAAGTTGTGTGTCCCCTCCCCAGCCTCCTGGTCCATATTTAGGTCCCCATTTAGGGCTTGGGGCCATGATCCAGAAATCCCAGCAAGCTGCCCAGGAGCACCCCACCAGTGTCCCTGTGTCCCTTGCCACCAGCCTCGGCCACAGTGGCCTGGTCACCCTGGAGGGAGCAGGGTCAGCCCCAGAAGGGAATCCCACAACTGCAATTCCTGATTCCAGGGGCCTGGCTGTGCATCAGCTTCCCACGTTCAAACCTGAGACCCCTCCCCGAAGCTCACAAACGCAGGAGGACTCTGAACTCAGCTGTTACTCACAGAGAGCTCTCCCAGGATTTAAGGTGCTTAATTAGCGGTTTAAAAGAGTCACCAGCTGGTGGGTGACACCCCAGCAGGTGTCATGTGCTCCACAGGGCTCCAGCGCCCATCCTAGCCCTACCCAGGTCTACCTTGTGTCTCTTTTCCCTTTTCCCTAATGATCCAGCAGAGGGGCAGGGTTTATAAATCCATACAAACTCTATTATCCCTGTGCATTAAAGCCAAAAGCAACTAATTAGAACATCAAAGTCACAGGGTTCATTTACTCGGCCTCAGCACTGGTAGGAGGTGACAGAGATTGTGGCTGTCACCTGACTGCTCCCAGGGACCCCAAGGCTGGCTGGCCCTGCAGCCCAAAACACATTCCCTGTCCCAGTGGCACTTGGAAAAACAGTGGTTTGCACTGGAAAACCACTGGGTTGGGCCGGATCCTGTCACCTGCCTGTCCCTGTCCCCCAGCTGGTCACCTTTGCCTGCACCAGTGTAGAGATGAGGGAGGCTGGGGACAGCTCTGCCACCCTCTGCCATCAAAGCTGCTTCCCCCACGGGCACCTCCAGCCCCATCGGATCCCTATTCCCCCAGCACAACACGAGTGGGACAGGAATGAGTTCAAATTCCCAGCTTGCCCCCAGTGAATCATCCCTTCCTCTGCACACCAGATCCCCTCTGGTGTGGCAGAACAGCCATTCCTTACCGGGAATGCTGCCGGCCTCCAGCAGCAGCTCTGGATCTGGGAGTTCCCAGCAAGCCATGGGAGACAGGGAACACCAGGGAAGTGACACTGCTTTGTGCTGCAGTGGCCACTTCCCAGCTAAAGGCCTGCATCCATCGCCACGGTCACACCGAGCACTGGTCACCTCCCACCTAAGGGCCTGCATCCCACTGCCATGGTCACACCAAGCACTGGTCACTTCCAAAAGGACCAGCATCCCATTGCCATGGTCATGCTGACCACTGGTCACTTCCCAGAGGATCTTCATCCCATAGCCATGGTCACACTGACCACTGGCCACTTCCCAGAGGATCTTCATCCCATCCCCATGGTCACACTGACCACTGGCCACTTCCCAGAGGATCTGCACCCATTTCTCCGGCCACACCGAGCCCCCCCTGTCCCTGCCCAGCCTCTCCCGGAGCCCAGCGTGATCCCCGGGCTTTCACCACAGGTTTTCCGCCGGCTTCTTTCCCAGCACGGCGCAGCCGTGCCCGGCGGGGAGGAGCCGTGGGCGAGGAGGAAGCCGGAGCTGCCAGCCCTTCCCCGGGCCCTGCGCGGGGAGCAGCAGCAGCAAACGGGCGGCGGCTGCCAGTCCCCCCCACAGCAGGGATTTGGGTCCCCAAATCCCCGCCGGCTCCAACCCGCGCTGCTGGAACGGGCGTGTGTGGCCACTGCGGGAAAACTCCGCTCGTGGCCTAGCAGGGAGGAGAAACAGAAAAAGGAAAAAAACAACCAAAAAACCAAAATCCCACAACCCGAGAGAGGAGCGTGGAACGCGCGCAGAGCCCGCGGCGCCGGCGAGGGGCGGGCGGGGAAGGAGCGGGCTCGTCTCCCGGGGCTTGGGGACAAGGGGAAACTCCAGGCTCAGCTCCACCCCGGCGCTTTCGCCTGCTAAACAATAGTGGAGAGGAGCAGCCGTCCCTCCCTGCTCTTACTCATCCTGCCCAAGGACCTGTGCCACCCTTGGGCTGCCCCCGCCCTGCCCGGCCTCCGCCCGGGGGCTCGGGCACGGCGGCTCCCGGCTCCGGAGGCGCAAGGCTCGGGTGACAGCGACAGATCCCCCGGGAAGAGATGCGGACCCACGGCACGCGAGCGGCGAGCAGGCAGCGCAGGGAATTCCCTCCGTCATCATCGCCAGCGGAAAAAAAAAAAAAAAAAAAAAAAAAAAAGGAAAAAAGAAACCAACACCCAACAACAGTCTGCGCTCTCTCAAACATCTCTACCTGCAGCGCTCGCAGCACTTCCCAGCGCTTTTCCAGCCGGGAATGAAGCAGGGAAGGAGCCGGGGCTCGGACGGGAGCGGCACCCAGGGTGGGACGGGCCGGAGCCCGCGGGGAATGCGCGGTGCGAGGAGAGGAATGGGGAAGCGCTGCCTCCTGCCCCGGGCGCTTCCCAGCTCCACCTGCACCATCCCGGTACTGGCACCTTCCCCGCGCCACCGCCATCCACGCACCCAACCCAATCCAGCCGGAGGGAGTCACAGGGTGGGATCTGGGAGGCCTCCAAGCCCACCCAGCGCCCAGCATTGAGGAAGGGTCCTGCACCCCCCGGATCCGAGGGGCACCTGCAGCCCCCCAGAGCCGCCAGCCAGCCCGCGGGTGGGGTTCCGGGGGGGGTCATCCGAGGGGGCAGCCGCGGAGGGAAGCCCCAGGCCAGGGAGGGATCCCCGGGGCGCGGCGGGGTGGGGCTGGCGGAGCGCGGGGGCGTCAGCCTCTCTCGCTCATGATTTAATAATTTAGGTGCGATTCAGTGCTCAGGGAAGCGAAAGATTGAGGGCAGCGTCTGGAGGCAGGCAGGGCGCAGGCAGCGGTGCAGCCCCTGCCTTGTCCCCAAACCCAGGAGTTTGGGGTGGGGGGCTCAGCTCGGGGTCCCCCGGCCCCAGGACGGCTCTGGGTGCCACATGGCGAGCTCCGAGCACTCACCTCCACCCCAGCTCGCTGCCCGTCCACCCACGTCCAGGGCTGCCGGTCCACGGCCACGGGCAGAAACTGGCTGCACTGGTTTGAGCTTCGCAATGCAAACCCCCACCCAAGCTCAGGTCTCCAGAGATAAGAGCACAATAACCTATTGTCCCTCCTCCCCTCCCAACATCTCCACTCGCCTCTGGCGAAGCAGGGAGGGACCACCCAGCTCCGCACAGTCCCCCCCCGCCGCCCCCGCCGGGGAGCCCACCGGGGGCACGGACCCACCGAGCAAGGCCAGGGATGCTGTGAGGCTCCAGAGCCGGGGCCGGGATGCAGGGACAGCGCTGGGGACAGAGACAGGAGGAGGCGGACGAGGCCAGAGCCTGGCCGGGCTTCCAATAGATTTGCTGATTTATTTTTTAATTTATTTTCCGCCTCCCCACTCCTGTTTTCTCTGCCGTGGCTCTGCCCAGCTGGATTGGTGCAGGCAGGAGGGGGACGTGCCCAGCCGCGGCGTGGGCAAACCCCCACGCAGCTCCCCACCGCATCCCACCCTCCTCACCGCATCCCACCCTCCCCACGCGCACCCCACCCGAGTCACCCCACTCCCGGCAGGCAGCAGCCCCCCCTTTGCTGCCCCACGGGGGAGGGGAAAAACCACCCCAAACCCACCCACGCACCACCTTTCCCGCTCTGTCCTTGGGCTGCCGCAAGCCCCCCTCCCCTTCCCCCGCCTCTTCCTTCCTCCATCATCCTCCTCCTCCCCGCAATGCCACAACTCGCAGCCTCCCAAAAATCCAGCAACACGCGCCACCGGGAACCCCGCGCCTTCCCCCTCCCCGCCGCCTCAAGGGCAGGCAACAAGTTGTAGGATCCGACCGGAGCGTCCTCCCCACCCCAAATACCGGGGAGGGGGGGGGGGGGATGGCTGACGGAGTTGCCCCCCACAAGATATTTGGGGGCTGCACGCCCCGCAGCCGCCCACGCCCCAGAGCGGCCGGACCGCGGTCACCCCATCGCCCCACCGCTCTCCCGCGTTGGATTGGGGGTCCCACGCCGAGACCCCCATGACCAAGGAACCCCCGCCAAGCCCCCCCACCCCACCTGCTGCACTGGGACGGAGCGGGGCTGGTGAAATCCCCGCCGGCAGCGCCCCACCCGCCCCGGCAGAGCGGCGGCAGCGATGCTCCCACCCACCCGCGCCCCCCGCCCCGACACGGAACCCCCTCCGCGGCCGCCCCACGCCACTCCCGTGCGTCCCCCCCGTGCCCCCGGCACCTCAATCCCCCCACGGGACCCCCGTACCCCGCTGCCGCGGTCCCCCCGCGCACTCACCGGCTCCGGTCCCACGGCGCCCGGCTGGCGGCGGAGCCCCCGCGACTGGCCATGGGATGGAGGGGGAGCGGTCCCGAAGCTAACGGGAGAAAATGCTTGTCATGGCAACCCCCGTGCCGTGCGGGGCCGTGCGGGGCCGAGCCGGCGAGGGAGGGGACGGCGAGCAGGGAGGGGGAGGGCTCGTCCCAGCCCGCCGGGGGAGGGGCTCCCTTAAGGTGGCTGCACGCCCCGACGGCTGCTTAAGGGGGACGGCGACAGGAACGGGGTGAACAGCCCAGCGCGGGGGGACAGCGGCGTGGGGGACTCCAAAGAGGGACAGCAACCCACGGGCAGAGTGGGGCAGTGCACGCCTGGAAAGGGAGGGGGACAGCCCCGGGCAATGCGGGGACCCCCAGGCAGGATGGGGACACTCTGGACAGGGTGGCGGATGCGCCTCCAAAAAGGGTGGGGACACCCCCAGAAAGGGTGGGGACATCCCCGGGCAGTGTGGGGCCACCCCCGGGAAGGGTGGGGACCGCCCCAGAAAGGGTGGGGACACCCCCGGGCAGTGTGGGGACCGCCCCAGAAAGGGTGGGGACACCCCCGGGCAGTGTGGGGACTCCCAAGCAGGGTGGAGACACCACCGGGCAATTTGGGGACACCCCGGGGCAGAATGGGGGACACAAAGGATAGAGCGGCGAGTGTACCCCCAGGCAGGGTGGGTACAACCCCGGGAAGAGCGGGGGACATCCCCAGGCAATGTGGGGACCCCCAGGCAGGGTGGGGACAGACTGGATGGGATGGCGGGTTTACTCTCAGAAAGTTTGGGGGCCCCCAGGACAAGAGAATATGTGCACCCCAAAGAGTGGGAAGACCCCACCGGCAGAGTGGAAGGTGCGACCCAAATAATGTGGGAACCCTCCCGGGCAATATGGGGACCCCCATGGCATCCCCAAGCACTGTGGGGACCCCAATGGCAATGTGGAGACCCCATCCCCAGGGCAGAGTGGGGTGTGCACCCCCAAAAGGTGTGGGGACATCCCCGGGCAATGTGGGGACCCCCCAGGGAAGTGTGGCCACCCCAAAAAGCGAGGGCCCCCCTCATGCCCACACCCCTCCCCACTCCAGGGGGAGGCAGAAGGAACTTCCTCACCTGGGGCAAAATGGGGGTTCTTTGTGGGATTATGTGGGTTTTGGGTTGATCCCCCGGGTTTGACCCACCCCTCATGGGGACAGCATCACTTTCGGGGCGCTGAGTCCCCCATCCCAGAGCCCACCCTCACCCCTTTCTTTAAAGGAACAGGGATAAAACTCCTCATGGAATCCTTCCCAGCCGCTTTGGCCCTGCTGGTGGCCTCGGGGCCAGCAGGGCTGAGGGAACACTTTAATTCCCGTCCCGCAGGTCCAGCCTGGGCTCCCAGTGGAATACTGGTGTGGGCATTAGCCCCTCATTAGCCCCTCATTAACTCCTCATTAGCGCTCCCAATGGTTTTTTCCCCCTTGAGGGCCTGCAACTCCCTAACTCCTCATTCCTGAGGCTCCCAGGCCTCAGGCCTGGATAAGGAACCCAACCCTGGGAATTCCTCCTTTCCATTTTCCAGCAAAATCCTTCCTTCAGCTCACTGGGATGGACCTTCCCGCTCATCTGGGCTGATCCAGGGCGTGTTTTGGAGCAGGGGATGTTGTTTGAAGTCGCCTGAGTGGCATCAGAACTACATTGGATTTAATTCCATCTCTGCAGCACCCGGCCCTGAGTTTTGCTTTGAGGGGAGGAAAATGCCCCAGGCTGGGAATTCCTCCTCAATTCCTCCTTGGCATCTTCCTGGGGAGTTCACAGGGTTATTCCTTCTGAAAATAAAATATTTCAGGGCTGGGGATTCTCATGACAAGGACATGGACAAACATTGAGTCTCAAACACCAAGCTCAGGCCTCTTCCATTGAACGGCTCCACGCTTGCCCGACACAAAAAAATGGGAATAAATGCACAAATTTTATCTCTCCACCAAAATCAGCCAGCCCTGACCAGACTGGTTCTCCGTGAGCATGGAACAGCTTGGGAAAGAGGTGTCGGAGCAGCTGGCAGGCGCCGCTTCCAACGGGCCGGGATGCAAAACTGCTATTGAGACATAATGGCCTTTTCCAACAGGTTCTGGGAGCTTGGAAGGAATCTCTGACCATCTGGATTCGGGCTCCTGGAAGGAAATCAGCCTTCATGCCTCAGGGAAGCCGTGTGAGCAGGGCAGCTCGGCCGGGAATTTGCAGCCTCCTCGGACTCCTGGGTTTGGGTTGAAATGGGGGAAAAGCAGGTTTTCCACCCCGGGGCAGTGGCTGCGGGAGGGAGCAGCCAAAATCCGTGTGGGAAATGTGATTTCCCGTGCAGTGACAGGCGGCGATTCCTGAGCAGAACCATGAAAAGCCCCAGAGCCTCTTCCAGGCCACATTTAAAGAGAAGCACATGGAGGAAAAGGGAAAATCCTGGTAGGAACAGGAGCAGGAACGTCACCTGCATCGAGCTGTCCCCACACGCTACAGATGGGAAAATCTCCTTCGGAGATTATTTTGGGACCCTCTGTTTGTGTCTCTGCTTCCCTGCCCCTGCTGGTGCCACCCCTCCTGCTCCTCCTGGTGGCTTGGCCACCCCAAGGTGGTGACAGAGGTGTCCCCATGCTGTGCCTGGAGCAGGAGAGAGAAGGACACAACCTGTGAGCCCACTCGTGTCACACCAACCCAGCCCAGAGCTGCAGGAGGGGACATCCCAGGAACAGCTCCAGGTGTCACAGCCACGGGGGTGGCAATGGGGACAGGCTGGTTTGGGATGAAATGGGGACAGGCTGATTTTTGGGGTTACAGTGAGGGCAGACTGATTTTTGGGGTGACAGTGGGGATAGGCTGCTTTGGCTCTTGTCAAGAGCTCCCAGGGAGCTCTGAGGGAGAATCTGGATCCCACTGGGAATTTCCTGCAGGGCTGTGGTGTGCCTTTGTCTCCTCCTCATCCTCGGATCATGGATGGATTGGTGTTTATTCCCTATTGGTATTTATTCCTTTTTTTCATGGCTCTGGCCATGGATGCAGGGATCAAATCAGCTTTCCCAGCCGGGATCCAGCTAGGAGCACTCTCCTGGATGCGGGAGGGATTCCTGGATGTAATCTCTTGTTCCTTGCACTCAGTGCCTCTTGCAGGCTCCTCTGGATGCCCACCACATCCCAAAGGCCTCTCCCTTCCCATTCCCTGGAAAATCAGCCAAACTCCCCCAGTGACAGCACCCGAGCTCCATCAGGGACTAAACCAATGGGAATCTCTGCTGTTATCCCAATTTTTTCCACTTCTTTTCTTCTCCCAACACTTTTCTGGCTGCTCTGGAAGCGAAGCAGAGCAGTGCCCAGCCTGGGCAGTGCCAGGCCTCGAGGAGACCCAGCAGCACCAAGGTAAAATAAATAACCCCAAAGTCAAAAACATTGCTCCACCAGGCTCTTCCCTAAAGGGGGAAAAAAAAAAAATCCATCTTCCCTGATGATTTCCCTTTAAACCCAGCCTCTAATATTTGGATTAATTTGCCTTTAATGCCTCCCAGACTGGGAACTTGTAGGTGGAGTTTTTTAGCCCGAAAAATGAATTAAATCAGCCGAGTTGTATCAACCAAGTTACAAACCCATCAAAACCCGGGGCCAGATCCTGATCTCATCCCCGGAGGGGGTGGAGGGGGTAAATCCAGCGCCGCTGGAGTACGCGGGGAAGGTTTTTTTGTCACGGTGCCTGCGAGCGGAGCTCCGGATTGGACCCCCCGGGTTTCTCATGGAAACACTGATGACTTTTGAGCACAAGGCAGAGTCAGGCGTCTGTAAAATCTCTCTCCATTCAAGGGCTAAATATAGGGAGAGCGAGCGCCAGCGATGTGACTCGCGGTGCTCGGGGATAAATAAACCCTGGAGAGGCTCTGCCGGGAATGCCGGGGGCTGGCAGGGGGTCCTGGGGGCACCGCGGGGCTGGAGATGCTCCCGTAGCTGCTGGAAACGGGATTTAAGGGATTTTTCCTGCATTCTCTCCTTCTTTCCCCTCTCCCTGCTCAGCCCTGAGCTGCAGCACCCGGAGGTGCCTGTACAAGGCTCGGATTCCTGTCTGGAATTTGGGATGCCGATGGAAAAGGTGCCAAAGTGGTCCCATGGCATCCACACCAATTCCCTGCTCTTCTCCCGGCTTTCCCCTCACTCCAAGGCCTTTGGAGTCCCCCGAAAAATTCGCGAAGCCACAGAACTGCTAATTACCCATCATTAGTGACCTCTCCTAGCCCATTCCTGCTCCCAGTTACTCCAAGAGCCCCGTTAACTCCTAATTAAGCAGCTCCTTTATCGGGGAAAAGGGGCTTGACAGGAGACGCGAAAACCCGAGAGGAGGAATTTGGGGATGGGGAGGGATTTTTGCTTTATGGCTGTAATTAGGAGATGATGTTGTTTGCTTACCGGCGGAATTCATCACCGAAGTGCCTGGGAGCCTTTCCCTTCCCCATCCCTGCACATTCCCGGTTGGGAGCACGGCAGGATTTCAATCTGTTTAGGGCCCGTTATTAAACCCCCAAAATTTGCGACTCTGGGTTGCTCCTTCCCGGGCATCCCTGGGTGGGAATGAGGGGGAATTCCGGGGTGCTGGATCCGTGCTTTTCCATGGATTTCCCCCCCCCCCCCCCCCGCCAGCAGTGCTTGAGATCCACGGGATCCCCTCATTCCCCTCCGGAGCAACTCCCTGGGAAACAACTCCAGGGAAAACCCCCGAGATCCTCCGCTCCCTCCGTCCCGAAATGAACATTTTTCCCTCCAGTTCCGACCTCGTTTCATTCCTCACATCAAGGAGGAACCCTGTACTCGGTGTTTGCAGCGCGGTAACAGCTCGGGGACCTTCGTGGGCCCGAGGAAAGTCCCCGCTGCCGGCGGTGACAGCGGGGTGGGCGGTGCTGAAAGCCAAGTGACAGCGCGGGAGAGAGAGAAGAACGCTCTGCCCATCACTCCCGAGCTGTCAGCCCCGAGCTGGAGAGGCGGGGGAGCTCCCGAGCCCTACTTTGGGGCCTTTCTTTCCTCCAGGGATGCGGGAAGAAGGTGCTGGAAGAGCTGGAGGTGCCTTCGCTCGCACCCGGATCCTGGTGGCGCCGCTGAGTGTGGCGGGGTGAAATCCCGGGATGTGACAGCAAGGGCAGGCATGACCCCAGCCAGGCCACTTTAGTCGCCTTCACAAAGTTGTGGGGGCGGGAGCGGTTTTCCCAGAGGAGCAGATCCCAAGACACTCTCAAAATGCAAAGTTTGGAGGCCAAACCAGCGGTGAAAACGCCAGGGGCAGGGAGAAACCCGGAGCTTCCAGACATTCCCCTCCTCCAGGATCCTCCAGGATCCTCTGGATTCCTGAAAGGTCGATTTTACCCCTAACCCCACCTTCAGGTGCTTGGGGGACGCTGGGGGACAATAAGGGGACATCACCGGTGTTGATGCCACTCGGCAAAGCTGTGGTGACACCCAAAAGACGGGTGAGATACCAAAAAAAGGGGTGAAATACCCAAACGAGGGGTGAAATACCCGAAAGAGAGTGAAATACACAAAAAAAAGGGGGAAAAATACAAAAAAGGGGTGAAATATCCAAAAAAAAAGGGGTGAAATACCCAAAAGAGGAGTGAGAATGGGTGGAAAAATCTTGGATGCAAAGGAAACCTCTCCCCAAAACGGGGAGAAAGAGGGAACAGGGGAAATCAGACACATTTTTGAGCAGATCCCTGGGAAAACAAACCAGGAATGGCTCCTTTATTGGAATAATAACCATCAATAATGCATCGCTAAGGAGCTGCAGATGAGTGCAATTAAAAAAAGCAGCGCATTCCCCGAGCAAAAACCCGAAATTATTCCTCACAGCTTCCCCGAGATTTATGGAAATGAAGCCGTTCCTGGAGCTCGGCAGAGCCGGGGAGCCCGGGTGGAAGGCAGAGGAGAAGGGGGGAAAAAAAAAAACCAAACACAAAAAGGCAGGAAAAAAATGAGAAAGGGCCCTAATGTAGGGATTTATAAATATTTTACAGCCGAGGAGGAGTGGGGAGCCATGGATATAGCTGGGATTGCGGGCGGCCGTGGTGGGAGGAAGGAATTAATCACAAAAACGGAGGAGAAACTTTCCTCCAGGAGCACATGGCCGCACCCACGGCTCCCGAGGGGCCCCGGCTGCCAGGAGAAGTTTGGAGTTTGCTCTGGGAGGTGCAGATGTGAACCGGTGGTGATGCCCTCCCTGCCTCTGGCAGCGTGCCAGGCCTGGAGGAGGCACCAAGAATTCCTTGGGAAAAGCAGAGCGCAAATATTGACCGGGAAAAGCACCTGGATAAGGCCTGGAAAAGCCACGCTGGGGTGGTGACTTTGGGGCCATTCAGGCACCCTGGAAATTCCCATCCCAGGGTAGTGGGGCAGGAGAAGGGATCCTGGGGATTGGGATAATCCTGGATCCCACGGCCTGGCATTCCCAAATCCCTCTCTTATCCTGGCTCCAGAGGAGCCCAGGTCTTGGGTGGCAGCTCCTGCTGGGAAGGCAGCAAGGAATGAGCTCCAGGAAATGTCACCTGGGATGGGGACAGCAAACCCCTGTGGCCCTGGCAGAGTGTCACCTGCTTCTGAGGGAAGCCAAGGTCGTTTCGTGGGATCCTGGAATGGTTTGGGTGGGAAGGGACCATAAAGCTCATCTTTGGGGACAGGAACACCTCTCACTGTCCCAGCTTGCTCCAAGCTGGCCTGGGACACTTCCAGGGATGGGGCAGTGCTCCAGGCTGTAGAGCTGGAGCCATTCCCACCCTCCACAAACAGCTCCATCCCTGGAGCCAGGCTGGGGCTCCTCCGATCCTGCAGGGATCCTTCTGAGGCTGGAATATTTTCCTTTTCCCTCCCACCGCTTGGCTTGTGCTTCCCAGGGACTTTGCAGCAGCTGGAATATCCCATCCTTGCTCCACCAGGCTGAGCACAGGGACAATCCTGCACCAGTGTGGGATCCCATTCCCAGCTCCAAACCTGGCTCCATCTGCCGGGTCCTGGGTGCTGAGACCTCCTTGATCTCCATCCATCCATCCATCCATCCATCCATCCATCCATCCATCCATCCATCCATCCATCCATCCATCCATCCATCCATCCATCCTTCTGTGCCTGTATCCAACCTGGAAAAGCTCCATGGCACCTGCTGGGAGCCTCTGCAGGTATGAAACCCTCCCAGGGCTTCTTTAAAAATCCAAGGATTTCTCTTGGTGAGAGAGAAATGAGTCACAGCAGGGAGAGAGGGAGAGGTGAGGGAGCTCACAGCAGCAGGAGGGAAAGAGAGCCTGCAGCAGGGCTCGGACACGCCGGGAAAAGGGGTGGGAATTCACTGGGAAGCAGCCACGGCACAGGGCACCTGGGGGAGCTGGAAGTTTGGGACACGGCCACTGTCACCACCCTCCACCAAGCTGAGAGCAGGATTTTCCCCGCAGGATTTTCTCTGCAGGATTTTCCCTGCAGGATTTTCCCCGCAGGATTTTCCCTGCAGCCCTGTGGACAGCGAGCATTTGGCACCAGGAGTGCCAGGCTTGGCAAAGCAGATCCCTGCCTTGCTCAGGAAGGTGACAGGGACATCCCAACCACCTGCTGGGTGGGGCACTGCCCCCACACAGGGGAGGGTCGCGTTGGTCACCAGGAGGAATTTTTCCGTGAAAAAGGCAGGATTGGAACTGCCCAGGGAGCTTCAGAGTCCCCCTCCCTGGAGGTGTTGAAGGAAGGCCTGGATGTGACACTCGGGGTGACAATGTGGGGATCAGACACAGCTTGGACTCCGCAATCCTGGAGGGATCCACGATCCTGCACGACCCTTCATGATCCTGGAGGGATCCTCCAGCCTCGCTGAGTCTGGGATTTTGGGAACACGTCGGGCTGTAGGAATCACCTCGCATCCCCGGGATCGGCGGGAGGGTCCGCGCTGCGGCTCTGGCACAGATGTCCCTCCCTCCCTCCCTCCTGTGCCTGTGTCGCACATCAGCGGTGACGCCAGCAGCTCCTGTCCCCGCTGACTGCTGAGACAGCCGATCCCAGCTCCCGGCTCTGACGTGGGAACCTGCCCTTCATTTCCAGCGCCACCGAGCTGTTTTCTCCCTTTTTTTTCCCCACTTTGCTCCTCACAGGACCTGACAGGCGGTGATGGAGCACGGGGAGGCCCCGGGCTTGGCACGTCCCGGCCTCCCGAGGAGCAATTAAGCTAACGAGGGCCACGGGCTGCGCTGGCAGCGTCCCTGGCAGCTCGCGGTGAACCCGGGTCAGGAATGACACATCTCATCCATAAAGGATGGCGATGGATGAGGCTGAGTTCCGGGGAATAAAACCAACCAAGGAAGGGCAGGAAGGGAGGGAGAATCCGTTCCCAAATCCTGGGAAGGGGATGGTGCAGCCCAGGGCATGAAGGATCTCTGCAGGATTGGGGTGCTGGGGGTTGGAGGTGCAAAGATCCAGGGTCGGTGATGGTGGTAAGGGTGCAAACCTGAGTCCAGGTGTGTTCCCAGATCCAGACCTGAGTCCAGGTGTGTTCTGCTGGATGGGATACTGGGAAGGAATTCCTCCTTGTGAGGGTGGGGAGGGGCTGGGCTGGAATTCCCAGACCAGGGAATTCATCAGCTGTGGCTGCCCCTGGATCCCTGGAGGTGTCCAAGGCCAGGTTGGAGCACTCTGGGACAGTGGAAGGTGTCTCTGCCATGGCACATGGGGTGACATTGGGTGAGATTTACGATCCCTTCCCACCCCATCCACTCTGGGATTCCAGGGCAGCATTCCCCAGGTGAGCTCTGGGATCCCTGGAGATCTTTCCCTTGGTTGTGCCTCCACCAAGCCCCCGGATTGCAGGGAAGGACCCACAAAGGGCTGTGCGGGAGCCGCAGCCTCTGCCCGAGCTCCACAGAGCTGGTTCTGCTCTGCAGAGCTGGAATTGGCCGCGGATCCCAACTCCGGGCCCCGCGGCGGGGAACAGACTCTCCTTTCAGGCAGGAGCTGTGGGCAGCGCCGCGAGCAGACGGGGAGGAGGAGCAGCAGGAACTGTGGGCAGGAAGAGGAGGAGGAGGAGGAGAAGGCTTCGTGCGGTGCCTCGGGGCACCATGGATGCTGGTGCGGGCTCAGCTCTGCCCAGCTAAGCCAGGCAGGGAAGAATCCGGGCAGATATTCCCTGTGTGCCCTCCAGGAGGGACTGGGAGGGATTGAACTCTCCAGCCCTGCCCGACTCACAGCCCCTCCAGCTGTCCTTTGTCCCCGTCCCCCTGCGACAATATCCTTCCTCCCGATCTCCCTGAAATCGCAGGACTGGGATCCTGAGCCGGGACTGGGATCGAGGCATTCCAACACAGATCCTGAGGGGGACCGAGCAGCTACGTCCTGGCAGATCAGTGTCAGCCTGTGGACAGGTCAGTGTCCAGTTTGTGGGCACATCAGTGTCTAGTTTGTGGACAGATTAATGTCCAGTTTGTGAGTACATCAGTGCTTGGCCTGTGGGCACATCAGTGTCCAGCCGGCAGATACATCAGTGTCCAGCCTGCAGACAGGTCAGTGTCCAGTTTGTGGGCATATCAGTGTCCAGTTTGTGGACAGATTAATGTCCAGTTTGTGAGTACATAAGTACCCAGCTTATGGGCACATCAGTGTCCAGCCCGTGGGCACACCAGTGTCCAGTTTGTGGGCACATCAGCGGCTCTGTCACTCGTTACCAGCGGAGCAGCAGCCCCCCAGCGCCGGCAACAGAGCGGGCCGGGATCCTCATTCCAGCCGTGTTTTTAGAGGGAAGCAGAGCAGGGGGAAGAGCCCGAGGCGCGGCAGCGCTCTCAGCCCACGATGAGCCGCTCCCTCCCTGCCTCCCTCCCTCGCAGGAGCCGTCTCAGGAAGCAGAAGTTCGCTCCTTCCCTCTCAGATTTTCCAGTGACCCAGCGCTGATGGAAACTCGACTGCTCTCTGGTCCTTTCTTCTCCAGGGTGTCTGGGTGGTGGTTTTTATTTTAATTTCCAGCTGCCCCCCCCAGCCCTGACTGACCCTTGGAGGACAAAGCATCACCTCTGGCACTGGCACAGCTCAGGGCTCGCCTGGTTCTGCTCCGAGCAGGGGAGATCCACAGGGAAAAGTGGAAAATTCCCGTTCCAAACTCCATTGGGAATCCCCAGCACAGGGGGTGCAGCTCTAAAGAGAGCCCACCGTGACACGGGAGGCTGGGCCCAGCCTGGACAGGGACAGGGAGGGGACATGGATGCAGATCCCCCTTTTCTTTGGGATTTGTCATGGAAAGCCAGAACAGCATCCCCCTTTTCTTTGGGATTTGTCAGGAGCAGCAGAAGCGAAGCTGCTGCCCAAGGGGACAGGAAGAGCCCAGCCTGGAGCACCAAAGGGATTCCTGTCCCCCCTCCAGGTGACACTCTAATAACACGGTGGAAATTTCAGATATTTAAGCAGATTTTGGGAACCTGTCAGCAGCTGTAAAAAGCTTCCCACCCACGGAGAGCAGAGCTGGGCACCCCGCAGCTCCCGGCCACCTTTACACCGCCTTCCCATGCAGCAAAACCACTCCCAGCAGGGCCGGATCCCAGCTGGATCCCGGCTGGATCCAGCCCGATTCCCAGCCAGCCTCGCTGACACGAACCCCCAGCGGCATCTCCGGCTCCGCTCCCCCCGATCTTGGGCTTAATCAACTCCTCAGTTATTCATTAAATGCCCCCAGGCTGGGACCCGCAGCCCGCGCTCGAGCAGAGGCACCGGCGGCCAACAGGAGCTCTCCCAGCGCTCATTCCCTAAATTGCTCCTAATTAGGAGTGGACTCACCCCTGCAATTAATTGCTGGAGTTGTTCATTAGCGCCTGGATACCCAGATCTGTTTGGGAGAGGAGGCAGCAGGGTAATTAATCAGCTTGTAACTAATGAGGGGAGCGTCCAACCCGGTGGCAAAGTCCCTGTACCTGGCCGGGGGACAGCTGGTGGCTTCCAGCGGAAAGTTGGCTTTGGGACAAGCGGGATTTGGGCATTTTTTCCCGGCTCTGGCGGTGCTGCGGAGCCGCTGCTCGTGGGCGCTGGCAGCCCCAGGGGCTGTCGCTTGGCGTGACACAGCGCCGGTGTCCCCGCTCGCCCCGGCCCCGTGTCACCGCGGCCGAACCCCGAGGGAACCGGGGCTGGAGCTGGGACTGGCGGCTCTGATTCCTCTCCAGGTGCCTTTGGGGCAGCAGGATCCCCATTTTCCCCATTTCCCCCATGATTTTTCCCTGGGTGCTCTGCAAACCTGGGAAGGAATTCCAGGAATTCCTCGGGGAAGGACAGGGAATATTCCCTGTCCTGTGGCACCGTCGCCAACCTCAGAACAAACTCCAGAGGAGCTCAACCCTTTCGCAAACCTCCTTAAATCCATCTCAGCACTCCCGTGCCTCAGTTTCCCACCCCCGCAGGCTGCACGAGGCTCGGGGCACCCGCTGAGCCCGAAAGCGCTGGGTGCTATAATTAGGATTTAGGGAAGTGAGAGTCTTTCTGTGCCTCAGCGTTTTCATTTTCCCTCAGGGTGGAAAAAATAAAATAAAATAAAATAACCCCCCCCACACACACCCAGACGCCCGCTGAAATCAGCTGTGTGAAGCCGCAGGGTCATTGCCAGGGGTTTGGAGCAGCTTCCAGAAGGTCAAGGAGGCTCTCGGGTCTGTTTGTAGCACTTTGACCATAATTGGGCTGGTTTGGGGAGGCACAAACCCTGGACTCCCGCCGTTTTTTCCAGATCGTGGTGAGGGTCCCAAAAAAAGTGCGGCTTTTGCTACCAAAGCGATCTCAAACAGAGATATTTGGGGGGGAAGGGGGGGGAAATGGGAAAAAATTCAGGGAAAAGTTAGGGGAAAAAATGGGCCGTGAAGTGAGGGAGGGGCAGAGCTGCATTCTGGGCTAATGGCTGGTGAAATTACATTAAAAACTGGAGCAAAGCAGAGCCTGGAAGGCAGATCAATGCAAACAGCACGAGAAACTGGGACGCGGCTCCTAAGCCGGAATGTTTATGGCTGGATGGCAGCGAGGCCGCCGTGACTCACGCTGGGATCGGCCAACTGGTCCCAGCTTTGTCGGGGACTGGTGCCGCTCCAGGCTGCGTGAGCAGACCCCAGGGGTGGGCTCTGTGACAGCACCCCGCTCCTGGAGGGGACAGAATCCGGCGTGAGGCAGCGCCAGCCTCACAAAAATTGCGTTTTCCCAGCAGTATCCAGGTTTTCCAGCCGGGCTGGGGTTCAGAAAATTCCCTGGGGCTGGCAGGCTCTGCAGGCCATCCCTGAATCCTCGGGGCAGCTCCCAAGGAAGGATTTCCGTGGCTCCTGCCTGCCTGAGGAGGGTGAGGATAACCCCGGAGAGGGAGAAATCCCCTTGGAGCCCTGAGGCAGCTCCTGGGCAGGTGGATGGGGGCAGTGAGAGGGTTAAAAGCGAGGAAATCCATGGATCACGGGCACAGCTGGGCACGGACAGGCAGGAGAGGGCAGTGATGGATGTGGAGGGTGCCAGGACGGGCAGAAGATGCCAATGTCCCTTGGAGAGCCAATGGGAATGACAATTGTCATTCACATATTCACGATGCTGACAGTGAATATGAGAATTGTCATCATATCAATGATGAATGATAATCATGAATTGAGATAATTAACAAGCTCCGGGGCTCAGGGAGCAAGGTCGGTCCAGTCCTTCCTGCTGCCTCCGCTGGCCCGGGGCCACCGCCAGCCCCGGGGCCATCGCGACATGGACCTGCTTTGCCACCATGGCCGTGTCAGGCGGCTCTGGATGTCACGGAGCAGCTCCGGGCACTCCCGGGGGGTGGCAGCGCCTGGATGCGGCCGAGGGACCCGGGAGGGGTTCCCAGTGGCGCTCCTCGGGTGTCACCCTCCAGGAGATCCCGCTGGGAATGGGGATTTCAGGACATCCTCTCTCAGCTCCTGCCTCCCTGGAGTTCCGCAGCTCCCAGCGGCTGTGACCATGCCCTGAGTGAAGAGCAGCCAGGCTGAGACAGAAATCTGACCCAAAACTCTGCTCCAGAGCCCTGAGTAATTCCGGGGATTTCTCTTCCCTTTCCTCTACTTCAATTTCCCCCTGTGGCTGCTCCTTCTGGGATTCCTGAGAGAAGAGGAAACATCCACCCATCACCCCCTTCCTCCAGCGGGACCCCCCAGTTCACCCCCGCGGCCCCCCAAATCCAGCCCCTTGTGCCTCTCGGGGGAACTTGGCAGCAGGCGCCCGCTCCTCCCGGATTAATCCCGCTCCCCGCCACGGGCCAAGGGCTCCGACAGGAATAAACACATCCCAAATGCCTTTCCATAAGGGGAGCGAACCTGCTGGCCGAGGTGCCGCTCTCCCGGCTCCTTTCCAGCCCGGCGGTCACCGCGGGCCACGCAGGGAAAGGCTCTGGCAGATCCCGGCAAATCCCGGATTTTGGGATGTGCCCAAAGCGTCCCCACGGCAGCACCTCCGGTCCCGACCCCGAACGCGGGAAGGACATGCTGGGGATAGCCCTGAACGCGTGAATTAATGAATGAGTGTTAATTAGCGATAAGAGGGGGGGGCTGGCTGTGCCCCCACTGAAGAGCAGCGCTGCCCGGGGACCCCCTGGCGCTGCAGTGGGGACAAAGCAGGGGGTGGCTGCGTCCCTCCCGGGTGCCACCGCGGGTCGCGGGTGCCACCTCACCCATCAGCAGGGATTCCCCTGCTCCAAGCAGCTTTTCCCAGCCCCGTCTGTTTCCCCATCCTGCCACGGAGATGCTGCCTTATATAAACCCTGCTAAGTAGGGCGGCCTTTTATATCCCCGGCTGCCATCGCTGCCGTCGCTGCTGGTGGCTCCGGGTCACCGCGCTGTCCCCTCTGCCCGCCTGGCAGCCCAGGGTGCAGCGGGGCTGCCCTGGGGCCCATCCCCACGCCGTGTTTGGGGGGTGGCAGTGGGCACAGGCTGGATTTGGAGTGACAATGCGGACAGGATGTTTTTGGGGTGGCAGTGGGCACAGGCTGGTTTGGGGTGACAGTGGGGACAGGCTGGATTTGGCATCAGCCCCAGCCCAGCCACCAGCCACCAGTTCATCCTGCAGTTAATCCTGGAGTGCCCTGGGATGGCTTTGGGGCAGGAATATGGGATTGGGAATCCAGTGGAGTGGCTGTGCCCGTGCTATGCCCTCCCCAGGGCAGGGGGACAGAGCAGGTGGGGACCTTGAGCAGCACTTGGTGGCACTGCCACACTCGAGTGGCTTTTGACCCTCAGCAAGGAGTGTCTCATCCCCACGATATCCTCCAGCCCACAGGAGCATCCCAAATTCCTGATCTTTTATGGCTCCCTCTGGCCAGGGCACCCTGTCCTGGCTGTCCCCTCCCCACCCTGCCCTGGCACAGGTCTCTGTCACCAGCGGCTCAAACGAGGGTAAATTTTTGATGAAGCGGGGATTAAATACTTGTGGCTGCCATCGGAGCTTTCAATAATTCATCAGGGAAGGGCAGGCGAGGCCGCGGCGGCTCCGGCCGTGTGGCACCGCAGGACACGGTGGCCACGTGGAGCACGGATGTGCCGGGACAGGCTGGGAACCCTGGGCAGAACCAGCGAGAGGCGGGGAGGGAAAAAACTCCAAGAGAACAATTGGAATTCTCAGGAAGGCTCTCTGAGGGAGCAAGAGGTCACCGGAGGGAGCCAGGGAAAGACTCGCTGGGATGAAGGGAATGCTGGGACATGCAGTGAATCCAATCTGCTCCCTGATTTCCACCCGCCCAGGTTCCCTCTGCTCCTTGGGTTCATTGCTGCAGCCGTGGAGCTGCTCCCGGTGTGACCAAGTGCCAAGGTTTGATTTGAGTGGGAGCTGGGACACTGGGAGCTGGGACACTGGGAGCTGGGACACGGATCCCTCATTCCCAAGGGTGCACGAGAGGAGGATTTCCATGGCTCCCAGGCTTAGCAGGGGACTGCACTGTCCAGAAGGAAGGCACAGACATTCCGGTTCATTCCCCACTTCGGGGAGGTTCAGAAAAGGCAGGGAGAGCAGCCTGGATGCTCAGGATACCTAAGGCCATGGTCACACGTGTCCTCTCTGTCCCTCTGGCTCCTTCCTGCCCCTTTGGGACAGGTTCTGATGTGACACCCTTGTGGCCACCCAGTGTCACCCACCAGGCTGTCCTGGGATCACCCCGGGCCACCCTCGTGCTCCTGGCAGCTCTGCTGGCTCCCAGCTGGAATCAAACCCTGAGTACTTGGACCAAAATCCCATTTTCCAGCCCCAGTCTGGCTGTGGGACCAGGGAGTTCCTGGGTTCCTGCTGGGATCCATCGGGACCCTAATCCCAAACCTGCCCCTCCTGCTGCCCTGGGCTGCTCCTGATCTAGACTTCTCCATCCTGTGGGAAGCAGCCAAGAGGAATCCAAGCCTGGCTGAGCTGGAGCATCAGCAATTAAACCCAAATGATTAATCACAAACAGAGAGCAGCCATAAAACTTCCCAGCCAAAGCAGGGAGGGCAGGAGGAGCATCTTGGCAGCAGGAGAGGCTCCGGAGCATGGCTGGGCTTCCAGCAGGATTTGGGATGGCCCCTGGTTGCTGGGTTCCCTTTTGGTTGGGAGAAGGATGAGCTTTGGCTGGAGCAGTCTTCTTGGATGGAGCTGGGGAGGTTTTCCCTGCTGGAATTTCCTCCCCACAGCGCCCAGGACAGCCAGGGCTGCTCTCCTTGGGCTGGGAAAGGGGGAAAGCCAGGACCAGGGTTTGTCCAGGAATTCCCACCTTGGGAATTCTTTGGGATCCTCTTCCACCCCAAAACTGCGCCCCTGTGGGAGCATCCCGGGCTGCATCCTGGTGCTGCGCCGGGATTGTCCCTGTGAGAGACAGGCGGGGACACAGGTGGGGACTGCAGAGGAACAGCCAGCGATCCCGAACGGGAGGACAGCCCTTGGAATTCCCCGCTGGATCGCCACATGGCAATGTGGAGCGGGAGCGCGGGGCCCTCTCGCGCCTCGGGATGGGTTTGGGTTGGAATTTTCCCGGCGCGTTTGGGAGTTTTGGTGTCCCCGAACACGCATGGGGATGGCGGCAGTGGAGCCTGAGCTTCCCATGCGGTTGTTCCCGCATTCCCAGCGCTTCCCACGGGGCTGTTCCCGCATTCCCAACGCATCCCACGGCTCTGATTCCAGCGCATTCCCAGCGCATCCCAGAGCTCTGATCCCAGCGCTTTCTCAGCGCTTCCCACGGGGCTGTTCCCTCATTCCCAACGCATCCCACGGCTCTGATCCCAGCTCATTCCCACCTCGCCGCTCCCGCCTGCAGCCAGGAGCACAGAACTTTCCTCCCTTTGAAGAAAGGCAAGCCCGAAGGATTAGCCCGGCTCTCCCGTCGCCACGGCAACCCGCAAACTTCCCCAGCGGGAGAATCGCCCAGGGCCCGCACCCTGCTCCGCTCGGGACAGGCTTTTCCATGCCCTATCCCTTCCTGGCAATTCCAGGGTGGCAAATCCCGGTGGGAACCCCAGGAGACGCCAAGGAATGTCCCCAACACCCTCCTGTGCCCCAGAGAGCCAGGAAGAGGCTCCTGGGGGACAGGGATGCTCTTGCCATTTCCATTTTCAATAGGAGGGGTATCCATCCCCCCTCTCTCCGCAGGGGCCTGGCGGCATCAATGTGGTGGGAATGAAAATCAATTTCCAACGCTTGATTATTCTTATTAATAATAATTTAAAAAATTGGCTGGAAGAGGTGTTGCTGACCTTGGCAAAAAGAGTGTGCAGGGACTCGGCACCGGGTGGGGTAAATGGGATTTTTGGCCTCATCCCAAATCATTAATCCCAGGAAATGCCCCGTGGCTGGGTCAGGCGTGATTTATGGATGCAAGCTCCCATCCCTGAGGTCCTGGGGCCAAATCCTGGAGTCATTCCACGCAGAGCTGCCCTGGCGGAGGGAGCTGCTGCCCGCACCCAGATCCAAGGATAACATTTTCTTTAGGATTTGGATGATCCCAGGGCCAGGAAAACCCCTGTGGGGTGAGCACAGCCCTGAGCAGTGCAGCACAGCACCCCAAAAATGCGGAGCTGCCTGGCAAACCCTCACATCCCTCATTCCTGCAAGGAATCCTCAGCATTCCCTCGCTTCTCCCCCTCCCTCTCTCATCCCATCACCTTTATCCCACGATTTTTCCTGGATGGAAAATGCAGCACCTCCTTTTCCCAGCTCTGCCCTGGTCTTTTCCACCACCCCGCTGCTGAAAAGCGAAACAAACCCCATTTATCACAGTAACGATTTTAATTTCCCGGCTCGCCGGTGATTTATGGAGACGCTTCCCGGAGCTGATGAAAGCTCAGGAACGGGCTGGGGGTGGCAAGGAGGGACACTCAGGGACACCGTGGGCAGCACGAGCCGGGAAAAGGCTCAAAAATAATCTAGGAGGGGTTGGCAGGGAAGGGACATTTGGCCATCCCACAGCACAGAATCAAGCCCGGAGCCGCGTGGATGCGGGAAAATCCCGGGATGTGGGAGCAGCCGGTGCCATCCAGACTGTCCCCTGCAGCTGGCAGGGTCACCCGGCTCCGCCGGTACTCGGCGTGGCGGTGACAAAGCGACCTCAAAAATCGGGGGGTTTGGGGCTGTAAATCCAGGAGGGAAATGCTCCAAGGGATGTCACCCTGCAATCCAAGGGATGTCACCCTGCAATCCAAAGGATGTCACCCTGGCCTGGCCGTCCCCTTTGTGGGCAGAGGGGGTGTGGGGCTTAAAACCCAGTGGGATTTGGGGCAGGGAATGCCACCGGCTCCACCCCGCACCCCTCAGCCCTCTGGGGCACTGGGAACCCTCCTTTGGAGACAATTCCTAATCCAGACCCTTCCCAGCATCCCCATCCCTCGGCAAATCCAGGCTGCCTCGATATTTATTTTTGCCTTCATTTGCCCATATCTCTCTCTTTTCCCTTATTTTATTCCCTTTTTTTTCCTCCTTCCCTTTTCCCCTCATTTTATTCCCCTTTTCCCCATTTTATTCCCCTTTTTTTCCATTCTCCCCCGACCCCGTTTTTCCAAAATCCCGTCTTGATTTCAGGAGTTTCACAATTTATAAAAAATTTGCTCCACGTGCCACTTCCCTGAAGGGATTGAAGGCATCTCCCATCTCCCTGGAATCCCTGTGTCCCCAGGGTGGGGTCACCTCCCGAGGAGGGGGGAATTCCATCCCTCGGCATTCCCGCTTTAACCCTGCAGACCACATCCCGCCTTGCCGGGAAAGCCGTGCGGGAGATTTTGGGTGCCGTTGTCACAGCCAGGACAGGTCCCTGTGGAATTTGGGGACATCCCAGGCACCGGAGATGCCCCCAGGGGATTTTGGGATCTGATGGGAAGGACAAAGGAGGGAATTCTTGGGGAATTGCCACCTCTGGAGCATCCCGCTGCTCCTGTCACCCCTTTTAAGGATGTCGCTGCTGTCCCAGGAGCTTTCCATGGAGCAAGGCTGGCAGCGGCTCCAGGAGGCTGGAATTGCGTCCCTGCTGCTCCGGGATATCCCAGCTGGAAATCCAGGATTGTGCCTTTGATATCCGTGCTGGAAATCCAGGATTGTGCCTTTCCCTGCCATCTTCCTCTCGAGCACCCCTGGGTCAAGCCCAAGATGCTGCGGAGCAAACATTCCCCAAAAATCCCAACATCCCTTCCTCTCTCCAAGGCCTCCGTGGGTGCTCCCAGACAATTCCCAGCTGGAAAGGCAGCGCCTGAACCCATCTCTCCTCAGGCAGGGTTTGTCCCACCACCCCAGTTCCTGGAATTCTGAGGCTGTGTGGGGACCTTCAGAATTTAAACCTCATCTCTGCCTCTTCAGCCCTGTCTGTGCCCCCAAAAAAACCTTAAATCCCTGCATTTGGAGGTGCCTGATGCCCCTTAAATCCCTGGATTTGGAAGTGCCCTATGCCCCTTAAATCCCTGGATATTGAGGTGCCTGATGCCCCTTAAACCCCTGGATTTGGAGGTGTCTGATTGCCCCTTAAATCCCTGGATTTGGAAGTGCTCGCTGCCTAGGATCCAGCGTTGGAATCCGGGATGGCTCCCAGTGTCCCTGACAGGGAGGAATCCCAAACCACCAACATTTGCCCCAATTTCCATCCCCTCACCCCTCACCCCTCACCCATCCCAAAGAACTCCACCATTTCCTCCTGCTTAAAACCACAAACTCCCGGATTTTTCCCAAAAAACAGTGACACAGGAGAAAGGCAGCGCCGGCTTTGCTGATTTTGGGGGTGGGGGGGCTGGGGGTGTGTGTGTGTGTGTTGGAATTTTTTTACTTTTTCTTGGGTTTTTTTGAGGGAGGTTTGGTTCCTTCTCCGTCTCTCTTTCTGTTCCTGCCGGGGATGGAAAGTTTTGCTCCAGCTCACCCTTGTGACTGGAAAAAGAGCCAGAGCAGCCTCGGAACAAGGGGATGGTTCTTCTTTCCCATTTTTATTTTTTTTTTTAATTAGTTGGGTTTTTTTTTTTTTTTTTTTTTCCGTGGCAAAGTTCTTAGGAAAGTGGTTTTGCAAGGAGGCCAAGGGGGAAAAGCCGGAGTGAAATCCCAGGGGAAAAAAAACCAACAAAAAAACGGGATCCAGGAGGGATGAAGATAAAAATGTGGAGGGGATTTAGGGGGAAAAGGGGTTTGGGATGGAGACAGAACGGTCACCGAGAGAAGCAGGATCCCAGAGCTGTTGGGAATGAAAAGGATTTTTCTGGATCCCAGAAAAACTGGGAATGTGCTTGGGAATGGTCCCAGGGGTTTGGATCTGGGCCTGGGGCTGATCCCAGGGAAAATTCCCAGAGGGGTTGGAGGAATCCCTGGGGGTTTGGTTGTGCAAATGGGACAGGGAATGGGATGGGATGGGATGGGATGGGATGGGATGGGATGAAAAATTCTCCTGGAAAAGAAAGGGGGGGGGGGGGGGGGGGGGGGAGGGGGGGGGGGGTGAGGGAGGAGGGTGGTGTTGAAAGGGACATAGTTGGAAAATCCTAGAGCCCAGCATGGAAGGAGTTAATCCTGTCCCGCCTGGGATCCTCCCCGACTGTTCCCAGCAGGATTTCAGCCCCTTCCAAGGGGATTTTGCAACAGGGGCAGCAAAATGAGAAAGCAATTTCGGGAGCTGAGGAATGGATTCTGCTCCAGTGGGGAAGCGCTCGCCCGGGATCTTCTGGCAATTTGGGAAGTTTTCTTTTCCCAAATAAACCCCAAACCCATTTGGAAGCAGAAATCTGCTGAAACCAATGGGTTTTTCTATAAATACAGCGGGATTTCAGAAAATCCCCATTTTTCCCAGCAAATTTCTGTTTTCCAATCTCTAAAATTTGCTTTTCCCTGGGTCCGGTCTCATTCCTGTGGTTTGATTTCCCCCCCCCAAATGTTCACAGCCTTCCTTGAGCTCCATCAGGCCTTTCCCCACCTTTGGAAGTACTTCCAGCTGGAAAATTTTGGGAATTCAGGGTGTTTTTTACAGATTTCCCCTCCGACTCCTGGGGAAACCCCAGAGAGGCCAAACCATCCTGCTCCAGACCCCGCAGCTCCTACTTGATTTAAGGTAAAATTCACATTTTATTTAAGCTCCATGCTTTATTTCAGGGGAAAAATTCCCTACTTTTCACCTGAAAAGTGCTGGCACAATTCCAAACCCTCAGCTCTGTGATTCTCCATCTGCTCCCGGTGCAGGGAAGAGCAGGAAGAGCGCAGATTGATGAGGCCACAATTATAAATTGATTTTTTTTTTTTTTCCTCTCTTAATGGCACCAGAGGTCCCCTCCCTCCTGTCCCTGCCTGTCTCAATCCCTGCAGGAAAAACCAGGATGGGCCAAAGTGGGAATTTCCCCTCCTCCATAATCTCAATTTTCACATTTTCTTCCTGCTTTAGGGCAGGATAAACAATTCCCGTGAATCTCAACCCCTCTCCCAGGTGGGCGACAGCATCCGACGAATTCCCAAATTCCCACTTAATTCAGGATTCAAAGACGATTTTCTAAGGTGTGGCTCTGCTGGTGGCGAGCGGGATGTAGTAAAAGCAGATCCATGGATATTTATCTCCTTAATGGGGTTTTTATCCCGATTCCCGGATATTTATTGATCAGGATTTCATCAGGGATGCGGGACACGCCGGAGGCTGTGTTGGTGACAAGGACAAATCCCAACGGGGACAGCCCGGTGACGTCGGGGGTGGCAGCGAGGGACACCCCAGAGGCTGAATTCCCTCGCAGCCGGCGCTTGGCGCCAGGTCCTGATGGAATTTTTGGGGAGAAAAAGGCTTTAAATTGCGGAGATTGAAAGGAATTCCATCAGGAATTCCTGGTTTCCCAAAATCCGCCCCTCCCAAAAATCCAGCGCCCGCCGGGAATCACTGCCAGCAGCTTAAAGGCCGAATGAATCGATTTAAAAGACAAATAAATCCAAGGGCAGGAGGCGCCGTAGCGGCCATTCCCGGCTTTTCCCACTCCGTCAGGAATCCAGCGGGCATCGATCCGCCCGGTGATCAATAATTCCTGAGCGCAGCCATCGATTTTTGGGAATTTCCTGCGGCGGGGTTGGAGCAGCGCGGCCGCGAGAGCCAAACCCGGGCACGGCCGGGTGGGGAAGGGCAGGATGGGCCATTCCAGGGGTTCTTGGAGCCATTCCAGGGATTCTCTGAGCCATTCCAGGTGTTTTCCCAGCCATTCCAGGGGTTCTTGGAGCCATTCCAGGTGTTGTCTGAGACATTCCAGGGGTTGTCCAAGCCATTCCAAGGATTTTCCAGGGCTAATTAGCCGCTTGGCAAAGCCAGCTAATGACCTGCTGGAGCTCGGCTCATCCCACTTTTCCTTCTCCCAGGGATGTCCCAATGCCTGTCCATCCCCGGTGGCCCCTGTCCCCCGTCCTCAGCCCTCTTGGCAAACACTCTGGATTCAGGCAGGGGAATGGGATCGTTCCTGTTTAAGGAGAAAAAAGAGGATTTAAGGTGCGGGGTGGGGCCTTGCGCTAAATCACCCCATCCCGTGGACAGCCCTGGTACCCCAAATCCTCTCCAGCCCTGTGGGGCCATGGATGTCCTGGGTGAAGCTGGGGGAAACTGAGGCACGGAGGGCTCAGTGAGGGATCGATCTCCTCTTCCATGGCTTGCTGAGCCCTTGGGAAGTGCCTCTTTGGCTCTGTGCTTCAGTTTCCCTCCCCTACAGGGACCTCATCCTGTGCTCCGAGCTGGGCTGAGCGAGAGCCACCAGCTCTTGGAGCTGATTAGAGCTTTCATTAATTAATTTTAGAGCTGATCATCCTTTCATTCATTAGTTAATGATCAGTATAAATCCGTTCACGAAGCTGCAGAAAAAACCCACGCGGGGCTGTGTCACTCCCCCCACTCCCCCTCCCCAAATCCACTCTGCCACCCCTTCTCCTGCTGCTGTCACCTCCCCCCCACTGCCACCTCCGGCGGGTGACAGTCCCCGATCCTCACGGGAGTTCCCCGGGCAGCCACTCGAGATGCGGAGCCCATCCCCACTCCTGCCGGGTCATTTTTCCTCCGCGCTCGTCTGGCCCTTGTCACCCGCTTGTCACCCGCTGGGGACAGGGGAGGTGACAGAGCCGGGGACAGCGGGACAGGCGGAGGAGGAGGAGGAGGGAGCGATCCCTGCGGGATGTGTCGCGATTCCCGCCGGGCCCGCTCGCCTCCTCGGGGCCGCTTAGCGGAGCTGCCCGCGGCCAAAAACCCTCCTGGTCTCATCGCCACATCCCCGAGCCCGCGGGGACTGCCACAGCGGGGCCACAGCGATGTCACCAGCGGCCACACCAAGCGCCACCCGCGGGTCACACACCCCAGGCGGAAAAATCAATGTCCTGGAAGGAAAGTCCTCTGGGATAGGGGAACTCGAATTGCCCCATCCTGCTCTGGGTGAACGAAGGAACATCCACCCCGCAAAAATAAAACCAACGAAAGGGGAACTCCTGGGGCGGGCAGTGCCCCTAGATCCTCGTAGGGAATTGCATCCCGGCGGGCAGGGCCAGGAAAATCCAAAGCTCCAGCTCAATTCGTGCAGCTGGAAGCTCCAGGGAGGGAAAGGCAGGCGGGAATAATTCCTCGAGCAGCAATTCGGGCTAAGCGTGCTCTGCTTATCTTTCCCACGATTTTCCCAGTGGGGAAACCTTTCCCCGATCCCTGGAGAAAAACAGATTTCTCCTCAGCTGAACGCCCAGGACATTTCTCTGCAATCTTCCAGCTCCAACATTTCTCTGATCATAAATTAGCGATCCTTGCACTCGGCTCGCTCGGAGCTGTTTCTCTCTTCCCCCTCTCCAGGCTTTCCACGTCCTACAGAAAGGGAAGATCCAGGCTCCGCGTGGTTATTTTAAAAGACACCGATCAGTCAGCGCTCCCCTCCTCCCGTTGGGATCCTGGGCTCCCCTACACGGTGGCTGCTCTCACCCCAAACCATTCCTTGAGCGGAGCATCCCCCAAAACCACCCCAAATCCTGCTTGGGAGCGCTCGGATTTAGGTCAAATAATAATAATAAAAAATATATCTAAAACCAGAAACGGGGGAACACTGAATTCCCAGCGGGTGAGAGCCTCGTGCCCATCAGGATTTGTGGGATCTGCTCCTTGGCAAAGCCGGGACTGCGGCATGGAAGAGCCACATTTTCCCCCATTTTGTCATTCTCCATTCTCAGACGGGAGAAGATCCCTCAGGGAATGGCACTGGAGAGAATTTTCCCGGTGCCAGGACGAGCTGGGGCGGGATCCTGGACTCCCCTGGAGTTGGGAGCAGCAGCAGGGTGGGAGAACATTCCCTGTTTTGGGGAGCCAGGCTGCTGTCACCCTGCGGGGAGGTGACCCTGTCACTCCTGGCTGCCACCACCTCCCATCCCATCCCAGCACCCCTGAGCCGCCTTCCCCCCAAGCCAGGCCCCTCGGAGCTGTTCCCTGAGCAGGAGCTGGGTTCATCCAGGACCCCCCCTCTTCCCGGGAATTCACGCTTCCCATCCCGGAGCCTTTCCCAGGCTCCTGTTGACAGGACCTAACGCGTCGCTGTTAAAAATAGCGGTGTCGCGATCACATCTCCCACCCCGGGGCCGCTCGGGGCACGGGATCCCGATCCCAGAGAAAGGCAGGAAAGCCCCGGGATGCTGCAGGAACCCCCAAGCCTTTGGGAATGCTGCAGGGAGGGGGCTGTGAGCCAGAGAAATCTGAATTTCTCCGGATTATTTTTACACAATTCGAGGGGGAGTGGGTTGTAAAAAAAAAAAAAAAAAAAAAAAAAACCAAAGTGAGGAATGTGTTTGCTGCGTTTTGCTGCGGTTTTCCCTCCTCTTTTTTTTTTTTTTTTTCCCCCTATTAATTTTTGGAGTTGTTGTTTTGTTTTTCCAGTAGTGAAGGGGAAAACGGAGAGAAGAAAAGCTCAGGGCTTTTCCTCCCATCCCGTTCCCATTCCCATTGTTGAGTTTCCCTGGACGGACCCCAGAGCTGTCCACACCTCAGGGATAATTCATGGGCGGCCCTTTTATCCCCAGCTCCCACCTAATCAATCCCAGCGCTGGGATATTCTGGGAAGAAAAAAAAAGGAAAAAGTCCGGAATTGGATCAGCACCATTAATAATCAGAATAATCTGTTTATTTCTGGGGGGGAATAAATAATTCCAGCAACGACCCCAAAAAGGCCCATGGGCATTGAGGCAGGGAAATGAGGTTTTTGGTCATTCTGGGAGATCTTTCCATATTTTCCAGGACTCAGGAGGGTGAAAAGTTCTGTCCTCCTTCCCTGATTCCTGTTTCACATCCCTGAGCTGAGGAGCTGCAGAGGGACACCAGTGGATGTCTCTGTCCCCAGGCAGTGGCCAAAGGACCCCGGGCTGCTCCTGGTGGGGGGGGAAGGGAGAAGGAATTTGGAGGGAGAAGGAATTGGGAATGTGGGATGGAGGTGAAAACTCCTGAGCAGGAGAGGGTGGAGGGAAATTCTGGACACACAGAGGGTCCCTCAGTGCTGTCACAGAGGGTCCCTCAGGGATGTCACACAGAACCCCCAAGGATGTCACACCCTGTGTCTCGGGGATGTCACACAGAGCCCCCAGGGCTGTCACATGCTGTGTGCCTCAGGACTGTCACATAGAACCCCCAAGACTGTCACACGTTGTCACAGCTCCCCCTAACCCCCCCAGGGAAGGGCCGTGCTGGGACACATCCCCCAGGAGGCAGAGAGTGAGCGAGTCCTGCTCTCCAGGGCTCGGCACATTTGGAGAATTCCCCGTCCGTGTTTTGGTGCCGGGGCTGGGAGCGGAGCGGGGGGAGGAGGAGGAGGAAAGGGAGAGGGAGAGAAGGAGAGGGGGAGGAGGAGGAGAGGGGGAGGGGGCCATATGGAGCAGTCGAGAGCTGCAGGATGCGGAGCTGGCGGGGGCTCGGCAGCGCTGCCAGCGCCGGGCGATCAATATGTGACAATCCAGCCCCGCCGAGGGAAGGTGACCTTGAGCGGCACAGGCAGGAGGGAGGAGGGAGGCAGAGCCAGGAGTTCCACACGGAACTGCTCCCCGGACGAGGGAGGAGGGATGGAGGGGAGGACAGGGATGCAGAGCCCCGATGGGAGGGTCCAGGATTGCTCCAGGACAGGATCCCGGTGCTCCAGGAGCGCCTGGGGACAGTCCTTGCTCACGGAGTGGCAGGAGGGGGGTGGCCGTTCCCAGCGAGGACACGCGGGCGCGCGATCAATAACTGCCCCAATAATCAATAAGCGAGCCCCAAAACAGCCCCAGCTCGGGGGCCCCTCCAGGGTCCCTCCTGCTCCATCCTGGTCCCTCCTCCCCGCGGGTGACAGGGACACAAAAGCCACCCAAGGAGGAAACGTGCCCTGAATCTGAACTCACTCCCGGCAGAGCCCCCCCAGAGCCCCTCGCTGCTCTGGGAAAATCGGGATTTCTGTAAATCCGGGAGCTGTCCTGCCCTGCCCTCACCCTCCTGCCGCAGCTCAGCCTCCTGCAGCTTCTTCGAACCCTTCTCCTGATAATTCCCGGACTGTTCCAAATCCCGGCGGGCATTCCCGGCAGACCCAAAGCCGCCGGGAGGGAGGGCAGCGGGAGAGCTCGGTCCGACATTCCCGACTCTCCGCCTTTGCCCTCTAGCGGGACCAAGGCGAAGGACCCGGTCGGGAAAATTCGGGCAAATCCATCCTGCTGGAGCCTGGTTTCAGAAATCCCAACTTTTCCGAAAGAAACGAGTAGCTCTGAGGGGAATTTGCTGGAGGAGAGTTGAGATTTAGGGGCCTGGTCTTGCTTTGGGTGGCTTTGGGGTCCCGTCACCCCCGGGGAAGAGGGAACAGGATGGGACAGGGGTGTTCCCACTTTTTCCAGAGCTCTGGAGGGGCAGAGGTGGGGCTGGATTTGGGGAGGGGGGTGCTTGGGGCTCCATCCCATGGGATCAGCGGGATAAAGGCTGGTGGGAAGGCGCTGGAAGGGTGACCGGGGCTGGAGTAGGATGCGAGGACAGCGAGCAGAGCTGCCCCAAGGGTAACACGACAACACCGGCAGCAAACCCTGGAACTTTGACTAAAACAAGCCCAAATTTCCTATTTCCCGAGGATTTTGGGTCAGAAATCCATGCCTGAGCCGGGTTTTGCATGGAAAAGGGGCGAGAGGAGGTGCCTACACTTCTCTCCTCATCGTGCCAGTGCCGCGGTCCTCATGGACGAGGGGCCGGCTCCTCTTCCCAGGTTTTCTCCAGCCACCTTCGGATGCCTCCCCGGGCTCCGAGGATGTGGGCCGAGCTCCGTGGTTTCAGCTCAGGGGTTTGGATTCTCCGGGGATGTGTCATCCCCCCTCGCAGTGTTCGTTACATGTGGATAAAAATACAGGGGATGGATGAATGCATCTCCTGGAAAATATCCCACCCCGCTGGGCAGCTCCTTCTGGCTGCGAGAGCCGGGATGAGCCCGGGGATTTTAACTCCTGGGGGTTTTCCTGCTGCTCCTGGCGGGGACGTGGGACAAACGGATTTTCAGGTTTCTCTGCAGTTCCAAATCCAGAGATACCCTCCCCAAATCCAGGGATGCCCTCCCAAATCCAGGGATATCATCCCAAATCCAGGGATACCATCCCAAATCCAGGGATGCCCTTTCAAATCCAGGGGTGCTGGAGGTCCCTCCCAGTGCCAGGACAGCTCCCAGACCCTGTTCCCAGGACTGCAGTAGGTCTGGGATGAGGGCATGGAAGATTCCAGCTGCCCTGTGTGGGGATTTTCAGTTTTATCCTCCTTGGGAGCACACGGGCACAGTCCAGCTGTGCCCAGCGGTCCCACCTGGATGTGCCACATCCCCCTGAAGCTGCACAGCTGGAGCTTCCTGAGGCTCCAGGAGAGGATGGAGGAAAAACAGGACACTGAGAAATCACGCATCCAAGCAAAGCTGCTGGGCTGGGGCTGGGCGAGGCTCTCGCTGTCCAGAACAAGGCTTTGAATGCATTTGAAAATCTTCATTTTGGTTTTATTCCCTTACTCCTTGCTGCGTGTGCCTCAGCACCGAGCTCACGTGGCTCTGGTCCAGCCACACTTTCCTTGGAACGGCCGGGCCGGGATCTGGGAATGCTTCCCTGAGTGCCCAGCCCCGGGGCTCAGGAAAAGCGGCCGGTGGGCAGGCGGGGCAGGCAGAAGAAGGCGCTGGGGAAGAGGCTGAGGTTGATGGGGTTCCCGTCCAGGCGGATGTCCTCGAGCGCCCGGCGGATCTGCCCCTGCTCCCGGCTGTCACAGAATGCGTCCTCGTGCATCGCCTGGATGCGGTTGTTCTGGGAGGGACAGGAACAGGGAGAGCACGGGTCAGAGTGGGGAGACAGGAGGAGGAGGAGGAGGAGGAGGAGCAGGAGCAGGAGCAGGAGCAGGACCAGGACCAGGACCAGGACCAGGACCAGGACCAGGAAATTAATCTGGACCAGGACTAGGACCAGGAATAGGACAAGGACAAGGACCAGGAAAAAGACCAGGACCAGAACCAGGACCAGAACCAGGACAGGGACCAGGAAATGGACCAGGAAAAGGACCAGGACAACGAAGAGGAGGAGGGGGGAGGAGGAGGTGGGGTCTGCTAAACTCAGGTAAACCTCATCCCACCTGGAGGTGCAGGGAAAGGGACAAATCTGAGTCAAAGGGATGAGGATGACGACTAGGCCCAGGCCTAGGCCCAGGACAGGGAAGAACAGGACTAGGGCCAGGACCAGAACAAAGAATAAGAGGATGAGGAGGAAGAGGAGGGTGAGGAGGGGTAAGGTGCTATCTGTTAGACTCAGGTACAGGCAAACCCCATCCCACCTGGAGGTGCAGTGAGCGCAGGCTCTCAGGAAGAGGTACCGGGATAAAATCCAGCTGGTTATCAGAGAGATGAAGGAACTGCAGCTGCTTCAGGTTCTGCAGGGAGAGGGCAGAGATGAACCTTCCTAGAGATGAACCCCAATGGAGATGAACACCCTGGAGTTGACCCCCCTTAAAGATGACTCTCCTAGAACTGACCCCCCAGGAGTTCATCCCCCAAGAGCTGACCTGCCCTAGAGCTGACCCTACTAAAACAGACCCCCTTAGAACTGACCCCCCAGGAGCTGACCCCTAGAGCTGACCCGTCTAGAATTTACACCCCTAGAGCTGATTCCACAGGAACTGACCCCCTGTCCCCCTCTCTGCTTCACCCTCCGTCTCCCCCATCCCCTCCCTCCCCATCCCCTCCCTCCCCATCCCCTCTCTCCCATCCCCTCTCCCCCATCCCCTCTCCCCCATCCCCTCTCTCCCATCCCCTCTCCCCCCATCCCCTCTCCCCATCCCCTCTCTCCCATCCCCTCTCTCCCCATCCCCTCTCTCCCATCTCTCTCCCATCTCCTCTCCCCTATACCCTCTCCCCTATACCCTCTCTCCCATCCCCTCTCCCCCATCCCCTCTCCCCCATCCACTCTCCCCCAGCCCTGCACACACTCCCAAGGCCCCGGAGCTCAGCCCGGCGCTGCCCAGCCGGTTGCCGCTCGCATCCAGGCGGACGAGGCTGCGGGGCAGCTCGGGCAGCGCCGTCAGGCGGTTCTCGGGCAGCAGCAGCTCCTGCAGGCTGGGCAGCAGCCGGAACGCGTCCACGTCCGCCCACGAGATGGAATTGCTGCTCAGGTCGATGCGCTTCAGCTTCTCTGAGGGAAGGAGGAAACAGGGGCAAAGCCAGGGAGGTTTATTCCCCTCGTTCCCCATCCAAATCCGTCTTTTTTCCCTTGTCCCAGTGATGATTTTTGGGGTTTTTATCCATTTGTCATATATTCGTAGCTATTGTACAGCTCCTTAACTAACTCTGGGATTTTTCCTACCCTTTCTTTTATTCTAGAACAATAACCTGGACTTCCAAACGCATTCCTGAAATATTGTTTGGTGTTATTCCAAAGAGGGGACCTACAACAAGAAGTGGGGTTGAGATAGGGGTGGAATAACCGAATTTCCTACTCTTAAATACCCCAATTAATTGACCTTACAAAACTACAGAAACCCCTAACATACCCGTTAAACATCGCAGTTAATTATATAATAACCAAATAAATATCCCAACATAGAAATTCAGCCCCAGAGCTGATGATGGACACCCTCTCAAATCCATGGATGCCATCCCAAATCCATGGATGCCCTCCCAAATCCATGGATGCCCTCCCAAATCCATAGATACTCTCTGAAATCCAGGGATACCATCCCAAATCCAGGGATACCATCCCCAAATCCAGGGATACATTCCCAAATCCAGGGATACTATCCGGCAAGCTCCCAATAAAATTCTGCTCTTCAGCCTCACAACCCTAACACTGCTGCCAGGGGTTTTCCCTTTGGGTTCCGGGTGACCCCGACGCACCGAGGCCACGGAAGTCGCTGGCACGGATGGCCCCGATGCGGTTGAAGCGGGCGTACAGGTACACTGTGTCCAGGGGCAGCTCTGGGATCTGCTCCAGCCCAGCGTCGTCGCAGTACACGGAGGTGCTGAGGCACAGGCACAGCAGGCAGCTGGGCAGGCCTGGGGGTGCAGAGACAGCCCGGGCATGGAAACCAGCCCTGACCCCATAAAATACCCCGAAACAGTGGGAGGCACCTTGCTGTGGGGACATGGAGTTGTCACAGCCCCCTGACCCCATAAAATACCCCAGAACAGCTGGAGGAGCTCTTGATGCTGTGGGGACATGGATCTGTGACACACGGAGCTGTCACAGCTCCCTGACCCCACAAAATACCCCAGAACAGTGGGAGGATGTGCCCACCCTGCCATGGGGACACAGATCTGTGACACCCAGAGCTGTCACAGCCCTAGCACTCCAGGGAAGGGCCAGAAACTCCTCGCCAAAAGCTCTATTAATAAATGAGGTTCCCAGCATCAAATCCCTCCTGCAGGAGGAGGGGAGATTAAAGCTCCCAAGATCAGCTTTTTACACCCAAAGCTCTCCTGGCCCCTTTAATTTTCCCACTGCAGGAAGCAGAATTCATGGAAATGTGTTTGGATCAAGGAAAAATCTGTCCCAGCTGCCCCAAAGGTGCCAGCATGGGGGGCAGGAGGGGTAAAACCAAGCCCTGATCCTCCTCCTCTCCCCCCGCTCCATCCCAGTCCCCCCCAGAGGTTCCCCATCCCTGCGAGGAGGGGTTCAAATCAGCTCAGCAGTAATTTCCTTTCGCCTCCCACTTAATTTGCCCCAGTCTGGAGTGACAGAAAAGGAATATTTATCCTCACTCCAGGATTTTAATTGTCACTAATCTAATTGCCACTGTCGCAAAGTCTCTGCTCATTAAAGCATCGCTGCTTCGCTGGAGTTCATTTTTCCCCCAGAAATTTCTCTCTCTGCAGCCCTCCTGCCTCTCTGTGTAAGCATGCTCAACCCCAAAACCCTACAAAGAGCAGCTGGCACCACAAGAATTCTCATTTTTCCCACCAGCAAAACTCCACCCCATGACGTGGGGATGCATCCCGAGGGAATGCAGCTCACCCTGCCTGGGGATGGGTGCTGCAGATGTGGGGCCAGCGCCGCTCGGGGGCTGCAGTTTTGGGGTTCTAGCTGTGGTTTCACCTGGCTCCAGGAGGGTTTCAGGGTCCTTGGAGCGAGGAGCCAAGGTGCCAACCTCGATCTGCAAACACAGCTGGGTGTCAGGGTGGGCGACTTGTCGCTCTCCAAGCTTTCCAAGGAATGCCCCCGGCTCTCCTGGCTCAGAGGGATGAAGGAATCCTCACATCCAGGACAAAGAGCTGGCAGAGGTTTGGCTCGGGTAACACCTTCCCCAGCACTGGGAGAGCTACCAGGGCTGCTGCTGCTCCTCCAGCGCTGCCACATCCGTCCCTGGCACCAAATCCCTGCTCCAGGATGTGCCCACGGGCTCTCCTGAGTCCCCCTCACCTTCGGGACAAGGTCCCCGTAGTCGTAGAGCTCCTCGTAGTTGCTCAGGTCCAGGATCTCCCCATAGTTGTCCAAGGTCAGGTCGTAGTTGTCCAAGTCCAGGTTTTCATAGAGGGTTAGGTCAGCCTTGGGCTTCTCCACCTTCCTCCTCCCCTTGGCTGGGACAGCCCAGAGTGTCCCCAGGCACAGGCTGGCCAGGCCTAGCCAGCCCAGGGGACACATCCTGCGCCCGGCCAGGGTCCCAGCGCCCAGGGATGGGGCCTGGAACGGTCACCGAGAGCTGGAGGCAGGGCCGGGATGTGGCCGAGCCTGCCGCAGGAGGGACAGGCAGAGCCAGCCCCGGGCACCTTTGGAGACGCTTTCCAGCCCATTTCACTCCCAGCTGTGCAGGGGAGGCGCCGCCGGTGATTCCCGGCTTTCCCAGCCCCGGGGAGTACGGAGGGGTCGGGAGGTGAGAAGGGGGTCGGGAGGAGGGGAGGGGGTCAGGGCGATGGGCGGCACCATCGCACCGATGGTCACTGGCCCAACGAGCCCGGCAGCCGAGAACCAGCGCCAGGACCCCTGGAACGGCTGCTCTGCCCCCTTCTGCTCCCACCTCCAGCTCTAAATCCCGGGATTCTGCCTCTCCAACATCCTGGGGGGACAGAGGCCACAGGATCTGTGCGACAGCACGGGGACACTCCCCCCCCCGCCCCCCAGCCCTGGCAGATTCACATCCAAACCCTGCAGGGCCCATTCCCAAAGGAGAATTCCCTCCTTCCAGGCTTCCCTTCCATGGGACACCCACAGCGGAGCAGGGGGAGGGTCCCAGGGAGGGTCCCAGCCCCACTCCAGCCTCTCCCAACCCAAATCCCAAATTCACCACCCAGACCAGATGAGTTTCACTTCGTCCTGAGGATGTTGCTCCCAAATTCCTGCTGTTTTCCCCCAGATCTCCACCCTTTCCCAGTGCGCTGAGCCCCCCCGCCACCCCTCTAAGCCCTCCCATCCCCGGGGGAGGCTCTGGAGGAGCCAAACGAAACCGGCACAGACGTACCCCTGTCCCCTCTCCTCCTCCTCCTCCTTCTCCTCCTTCTCCTCCTCCTCCTCCTCCTCTTCCTCCTCGGCGTGGCGGGCCCCGCTCGGCTGCAGGGGTTGGGGAAGGGCTGCCGGGCTTTTATGGCACGGAGAGGAGGAGGAGGAGGAGGAGGAGGAGGAGGAGGAGGGGGCTGCTCTGGGGGTCTGGCCGAGGGGACAGGCAGGATGCGGTCAATCAAACCGGAGGTCCCCTGCTGGGACCTTACATTGTCCCCAAGGCCAGCCGGCCCCGGCGGTGGCTCCGCTCCAACAGCCCGAGCTGGGGCCGAGAGGGGCGGGATTGGCGGGGGGGGGGGATGAGCGGTGACCTCCCCCTGGTATCCCCACGGGTGGGGGGACACGGCCCTGGGCAGGGGGACAGAGCCGTCCTGGGTGGTGCCACCAGAGAGGGACTGCGGGCTGTGTCACCAGAGGGACTGGGGTGCCCAAAGCACCAGGGAGGCCCAGTGACCAGCCCAGGGGTTGGGGGGCTGCACAGACACCGCCCCCGCCGCCCCCCGGCAGCCGACAGATGGGGACATTCAGCTCACCCAATCCAATTCCCCTCCCGGGGGGGGCTCAACACCCCAAACCTTCACACTTCGGAGTGGTTTTGAGGTATTTTTGGGGAGGGGCAGCCGGTGTGGGTGCATGGGGGGCTCAGCACTGCTCCTTTCCTTGGGGAAACACCCCCGACACTCCCCTGTGTGCACCCACCCCGGGGAAAAGGCTCAGCTCGGGGGGCCACGACCCCCCTGGGGGCGGTCACGGCGGGGCTGGGACACCCCAGGAGGGGCAAGCCGAGCAGGGCAGCCCCTCCTGGGCAGCCTCGTGCCCACCCAGACACCCACGGCCGCGAAAATGTTCCTGTCACCAGCAGCGCATCGCCCCCCACGCACCCACCCACCCTCCCGGCGCACCCATCTGCTGGCGGGGCGGTTGGGGACACCCCCGCAGCCCCCCAGCCCCCCCGTGGGCACCGACGGCATGTGCAGCCCCCAGCCCACGCCGTGTGCCCCCCTCGCCGGGGCAGCCCGGCCCCGCTCAGCACGCAGCGGCCGCTAGTCTTCGTTAAGCCCCTCATTAGGCGGCTCGGTGGCCACCGTGACGGAGGCGAAGTGGCAGCTGGGGGGGGCGACAACGCGGTCGAGGGGGGCTTCTGCGATGCGAAAGGAGGGGCTGGCCCAGGGTCCTCAGGGCAGTGGGGACCCCGGGGGTGAAGGGTCCCCAGGAGCAAAGGGGTCTCCGGGGGTGAGGGGTCCCCGAGGAGAGAAAGGGTCCCCGGGGATGAAGAAGCCCCTGGGGGTGAAGAGTCCCTAGGACAATGGGGTCTTTGGGGTCTTTGCTTTTTCCTCCTGGCCCCGTGAATGATGTCCTGTCCCTGTCCCTCCAAGCAGCAGCCTCCCCTTGTCCCCCCCTCAGCATTCCTTGCGTGGACGGTGTCACCTGGGACGTCCCTGCACCCCTGTCACCATCCCAAATGTCCCCGAGTGCCCAGCACCTCCCAAAGGCCGGTGCCAGTCCTCTGCGAGCGGGATGTCCCACAAATGGGGCTGGGGGGTCACCAGCCGCAAGGCTTGGAGACAGAATTCCCCCTGCTCTCAATCCCGGGGGGATCCAGCCCTTCCCCAGCACTGGGGACAGCAGCGGAGGAGCCCGCACCCCTCTAACCCCACTGATGGGGGGGTCCCAGCCTTCCCCGCCACTCCACAGGAGCAGCTTCCCACACTCACAGCCCCAACCCCCTGGGGTTTTGGAGGGAGCAGGTTTGGGGGGTTCAGCTCCCAGGGAGAGTTGAGTCCGGCTTCCCCAGGGAGGGAAAATACCCCTGGGAGTGGGGGGGATTCACGCTCCGGTTACAAAACTGCGCAGTTGGGAAGGGGGGGGAGGGGTGCCTGCGCCTCTGCTCTGCCCCCGACAAACGCTCAGCCCCTCCCGGGAGCGCCCCCCGCCCCATCCCACATCCTCACACCTACTCCCACTGCCCCGCTCGGGATTCACGGCGGGGGAGCGGCAGCAGGAGCGGCTTTGGGGACGCGCAGAAGGAGAAGCCGCTGCCGCCGCCCACCCGGCTCGTGTGGGAGCAGGCGCAGCCCGAGCCCCGCCGCGGATCCCGGCTGCTGCCCGGAGAGGGGCTGCGGGCCCACGGGTGTGTTCCTGCATCCCAGATTTTCCAGGGAATGATGCAGGATGTTGGAATGGGGCTGTGATCCTATGGATGTGTCCCTGCAGCCCCAGATTTTACAGGGAAGGATGTGGGATTCTGGGATGGGGCTGTTGTCTCATAGATGTGTCCCTGTATCCTAGATTTTACAGGGAATGATGCAGGATGTTGGAATGGGGCTGTGGCCCCAGAGATGTGTCCCTGCATCCCCAGATTTTACAGGGAATGATGCAGGATGGGGTGTTATCCCATGGATGTGGATACAGGATGCTGGGATGGTGCTATTGTCCTATGGATGTGTCCCTGCATCCCAGAATTTACGGGGAATGATGTAGGATTTGGGAATGGAGCTGTGGCCCCATGGATGTGGATGCAGGATTTTGGGATGGAGCTGTGGCCCCATACATTTGTTCCTATATCCCAGATTTTGGAGCCCCATGATTGATCCCTGCTGCTGCTGGGGGTGGGAGAGCACCCTTGGAGATCTCCATGCTGCTCCCACCGGGAAAATCACCCCTGGGAGTTTTGTGGGGCTTCCCCTGGTGCCACAGGGGCAGCTCGTGGTTGTCACCTGCCCCAAGGTTCGGTGTCACCTTCTGCCAGCACAACAGAAGGGAGCTGCAGCCAGGATGAGGCTGTCCTAATTAGCACGGCTGCTCGTTAGGGAAGGCACGTGGGGCAGGAACCTGGCCCGCAGGTGTGACACCAGCACTGTGAGCCCAACCCCTGAAACCGTGGTTTGGATACAGGGGACCTTCAGTCCCATCCCATCCCATCCCATCCCAACCCATCCCACCCCATGGATCCCCTCCCCTCCCATCTCACCTTCCACCTCCCCAAGCTGCTCCAGCCTGGCCCTGGACACTTCCAGGCATCCAGGGGCAGACACGGATTCTCTGGGAATTCCACCCCAGCCCTTCCCCACCCTCCCAGCCAAGAACTCCTTCCCAAATTCAGCATCACTGCAGCCAAAACCCCAATCCCACTAACCCCCCAAACACTGGGGGACTTTTCCCCAAGCAAGGAAATTTTGCTGCTGGATGAATGCAGCTCCCTGGGGAAGGTGAGGATGGATCAGGGAGAGGCTCAGGGTCCCTTGTGAATGGTTTTATTTCCACTGCTGCGGGGAGTGGGAGTGAAAATCCCATAAAGTTGCCGGGTCGGGAAGCACACGCGGCTCTAGGGATATCTGTACATTCTACCAATCTATATACACATCAGATATAAATATATATAAATCCAGGGGGCTCCGTCCGGGTTTAGGGTTGGAACCAGTCCCACCCAACTGCAGGGAGAGCTGGAAAGGAGATTGTATCCTCGGGGAAAATTAACCTCCTTCATTAGCAGGAAGTTTTAATTAATGAGAAAAGGGGGAGCACCCCTGTGCCATCCGCAGGGAGAAGGACACGGTGCCTGTCCGTGGCCATCCTGGGAAGGGTCAGCTCTGCTGGCTGGACACAAAAGGAGCTTTCTTTGCTTTATTTAATGCTCGTTGCAGTTGGACTTTGATTGAATTGTTTTTCTTTCTTTCTTTCTTTCTTTCTTTTTTTTTTTTTTTTTCTTTTTCTTCTCTCTAATGCTCAGCCTTTAAATCCCAATCCTGAGAGTCAGGAAGAAAAGAAGAGAACAATCCCCCCTAAACCCGGACACCCCATAAATGCAGGTACAGCTAGGGAAGGGGGAAGCGATACATGTGAGGACGAGGAGGAGAAGGGATAAATATAGCTCTTCCAAAAGGATAATTCTTCCCTTTTCTCCTCCCTTCCTTTTATTTCTAATAGAAAAAAAGGGCAAAACCCAGTCATGTGTGATTGGCTCCAAGGAGATATTGAACCGTGGATGTGGCCCTGGATCCTCAGATCTCAGAGGGAAGGATTTTGGGGATGGGGTTGTGACCCAGGGATGTGGCTCTGTATCCCAGATTTTACAGGGAATGATGCAGGATTTGGGGATGGGGCTGTTATCCCGCAGATGTTTCCTTCCATCCCAGATTTTACAGGGATTGATGCAGGATTTGGAGACGGGGATGTGGCCCCATGGATGTGGTCTGTGGTCCTGTATCCCAGATTTTACGTGGAATGATGCAGGATTTGGGGATGGGGTTGTGGTCCCATGGATCGGTGCTGGGATGGGGGATTTGGAGCCGGGCAGGGTCTGCTCTCGCCCAGGGGGGTGTGGGAAGGTGTGGCACACACAGGGCGCGGTATCCAAGGGCAGGACACCCTCCCTGCTCCATCCCGGCCAATCCACAGCTCCAGGAGGGATTTAGATCCTCCTTCTCCAGAGAAACGTGGAGCCAAAGCTCTCCAGAGTGTCCCCATCCTCTGGGACGGCGGGATTGTCCATCCTCCCGTCGCTCCCACGCATCCCACCCGCGTGGCACCGCCCTCCCCGCCAGCCCAGCCCAGCCCCACTCCGAAATCCCCCGGGAATCGCTCCTCGGGAGACGGGACACGCCCCGAGCCCGCCAGCTCCGTCCGGACCGAACCCAAACTCTCCCGGAGCTCTGCTGCGTGCGAAGGCAGGGATGGAGCCGGCTCCGGCCTTGGCCTGAGCGACAAGGACAGGCAGCTGTGACCAGGGGGTGGCCGCTGGGACACGGCGTGTCCCCGAGGAGCCACAAGTGTTTCTGCAGGGGGGGGAAAAGGGGGGCACGGGGAGAGGGATGGAGGCGGGGAGTGAGCAGCGGGAGAGGGAGGAGAGAGGGTCCCACGTGTCGAGCGCCGCCGGGGGTGAAATGTCCGAGCAGAGCCGGGCCGGGGGAGGCGGGACAGGGCTAAAACACCACGGACTGCAGCAGGCGGAAACACAGCATCAGGTCCAGCGGGATGGGCGGCTTCAGGAGGTTTCCGTCCAGCCGCAGGTAGCGGAGCCGCGGGACACTGTCCAGGTCGGAGGGCGAGAAATCCTGGATGGACACCAGCGAGGTGGGGCAGATCTGCGTGCCGTTGATTTCTGCGGGGAGAGGAGGAACGGCGGGAGGCAAGTGAGGGAAAAGGGGATGTGGAGAGGAGGAAGAGCAGGATGCAGGTTGGGGAAAAGGGAATGTGAGCAGAAGGAGCAGCGGGATGCAGGTCAGGGAAAAGGGAATGTGGAGAGGAGGAACAGCGGGATGCAGGGTGGGGAAAAGGGAATGTGGAGAGGGGGAACAGCAGGATGAAGGTCAGGGAAAAGGGAATGTGAACATAGATTTTTGAACCCCCCGTGTTATTGAAACCCAAACTGGGGCTGTTTTGCCACCAAAAGGGACAATCCCAGGCTGTTCCCAAAGCCCCAGTGAGAGGGAAATTCTGGCTTTTGATCAGGAGCGAAGTAGGTCACGTTCTTCCGGAGTGCGGCGGCGAGGGATGCAGTAGCATTCCAGGGAGAAAAGGGATCATCCCGCTCCCGGAACCCGCCGAGGCGGCCCCGAACTTCCCAAAAAAACATCAAGGAATCCTGCTCCAGCCCTGTCACGCCAGAGATAACGTCAGCACCCGGATCGTTGCTCGCCTCTGGAATTCCACGTGTCCCTGCCCTGCCGGGACCTGCTTTATGGAATATAAATCACGGGATTCTGATGTCAGCACCCAGATCCAGGGCTGGGAACCTTCTAAAAGCCGGGGAAAATAGGTGAGAAAAAGCTGGGTCAGGGCATGCACAGGGTTTGTCTCCATAGAAAACACTGGCAGGACCTGGATACTGGAGATGTGGGAAGCCAGCAGGAGTCACCACCTGCACCCCAAGGTCCCTCCCTCCTGGCTCAAATTTGTTTGATTAAAATTCAGATTAATGAGCGTTAGAGCCAGATGTGATCACAGCAGGGTCCTGGAGCTCCAACAGCAGAAACATCTGGGGAGACCTGGAATCCTGGAATGGTTTGGGTTGGAAGGGACCGTAAAGATCACCCAGGTTCACCTTCCATTGCCCCAGGGTGCTCCAAGCCCCATCCAGCCTGGCCTTGGACACTTCCAGGGATGGGGCAGCCACAGATTCTCTGGGAATTTCATCCCAGCCCCTTTTCTCTCTCTCAGAGAAGAATTCCTTCCCAATATCCCATCTCTCCCTGCCCTCTGGCAGTGGGAAGCCATTCCCTGTGTCCTGTTCCTCCATCCCTCATCCCAGATCCACCTCCAGCTCTCCTGGAGCCCCTTTAGGTGCTGGAGGACTGAATGGGAATGCAGTGGGATTCTGTCTCCTCCTCTGGGCTCACTTTCTTTCCACCCATCCCAGGCTCCTCTCCCATGGAATTTCCAGCTGGATTTCCCTGGAATGGTGTGAAACCGCCCTGGCTGCTCTGCCTGCATGGCAGCCTTGTTCTCCTCATTCCTTCCCGGCACGGCCCCGCTCAGGAGCACAGCTGGGATATTCCCTCACCATCCTGAGGCGTGTGTTCGGTACCTGCTCCTAAAATACACACCCAGGCTGTCCTTGTTAAATATCCCATTTTTCACCAGGGAAAGGGCCCTTCCAAGGGCAGGTGGCCCCAGAGAAGACAGACAAGAAAAGTCCTGCAGCACTGGGAGGGATTTCACTCTGCTCCTCCCCTTCCACCCAGATCCTCCCTCCACCCTTGCAGCTCCCACCTCATCCCACCACCGCTTCCCCCTTCGAAGGGATCACACTCCCCACACTCTTCCCAAAGCTTTTCTCCCCAAAAAACCTCCCCACATCCCCCACCCAACCCGTGGGACTCACTCTCGATGGAGTTGTTGTTCAGGTAGAGGTGCTCCAGCTTGGGGCTGATGAAGGGCACGTTGGTGAGCTTGTTGTGGGCCAGGTGCAGCACCAGCAGATTGGTGAGGTTAAAGGAATTTTTGGGCAGCCCCTTATCCGAGATCTGGTTGTAGTTGAGCCGGATGAAGGCCAGGTTGGGAAACTCCTTGAAATAATCACTGGGGATGTCCTCAATGTTGTTCCTGTCCAGGAAGAGCTGGTGGATGGCGCTGGGCACGCCGGGGGGCATCTTCCTCAGAATGTTGTGGGCCAGGTTGAGCTGCATGAGGTTCTTGAGCCCCTTGAAGGTATTCTTGTTGAAGACACCGTCACTCAGCTTGTTGTGGTGCAGGTCCAGCAGCACCAGGTTCTCCAGCTTGTTGAAGACACCGGCGGGGATCTTGGAGATCTGGTTCCTGCTGAGCCGCAGCTGTTCCAGGTTGGGTGGCAGGAAGGCAGGCACCTCCTTCAGCTGGTTCCTCTCCATGTAGAGGAAGATGAGGTTTTCCAGCTTCTCCAGCACCTTTTTGTCCACCTTGCGGATGCGGTTGTTGTCCAGGTTGACCCATTTGAGGCCAGTGGCGTTGCGGAAGGACTCCTCAGGCAGGTCGGCGATGAAATTGTTCTGCAGGTACAGGTAGTGGATGCGGGGCGGGATCACCGGCACCGTGCGCAGGTTGCGGCTGTCGCAGTACAGCGCCGACGGGAAGTCTGGCGGGCAGTAGCATTCCCGGGGACAGTCGGGGAAGATGGACGGAGGGCCCGGAGGGAGGGGAGGGGGCAGCTCCGTGGGCTCCACGGGCTCCTCGAAGGGCATGGGTGGCCGGGTGGGTCTACGGGGCGGTTTCCGCCGCTGCCCACTCACCACCGGCACCAGCGCCAGCACGAGCGGGAGAAGGAAGGTGAGGGCCACCCTCATGGTCCAGGGGTTTTCCTGTCCAGGGATGCCGGGAGAGGAGGTGTGGATGCTGGCTGTGGACAGGGAAAAACAGTTCTCAGCTTTTCTCAGGACTAGCCTGGGGAAAAAATAAAAATAATAATAATAATAAAAAAAAAAAGCTGAGGAAAGAATGTAAGCAAAGCTCAACACCTGGTGTTTGGTGAATGCCACAGGGGGAAAAACAAGTGATGTTTTACAGAGTTGTTTTCTAGGGTTGTTGGTGCCTTGTTCTCCAATAAGATTGTTATTTTCTCGGGTTAACCAATCAGTGTTTAACCCGTGGAGCACACTATAAAACTGTGAGCAATTTTTAATAAAGTTGCTTTTTAACCATTGCCTTCTGATCTGGAGTCCGTGGCATTGTGTGTGCTGCTCGGTAAAATACAGCTACTTGAGGGGGTGGGAAGAGTTTTGGGGAAAAGTGCAGTTTATTTCTCTGATCTTCTGCAGAGGCAGAGAGAGGATGGATCCCTCTTACAGGTGTTAGCAGTGTGGTGAAGTCCCCAGATTCCTGCTGATCAGATTATTTCAGGCTTTATGGGCCAAAAAAATCCTGCCAACTAGATATTTCTGTAATTAAACCAATACTGAACTAATTTGTGTTATTGCAGTGTGAACTCTCTTAACCAATCACCTCTGAACACTCAAATCTTACATTCTAAAACCTCTTGGTAACCTTTAACTATTTTTGCTTTGTCTCTGACTTTTAGGCTGTAAAACTGAACTCTCCTCAACTCCACACACTCTCTTTAAGTCATAAATCCACATTCTTGCTTCTAGCACCTAAACTTGGGAGCCTTTCCCAAGGTTTCAGGTCAAACCCTGTTTCTAATTCTAAGTTTTGGCTTACAGGCTGAATATCCTGAGATTCCCCAGCACTTTGGATTCCAGCAGGGAAGAGGCTGGTTGAGGGATTGTCACCTCCCCACCGCTGGCACATGGGGATTTATCCCTCATCCCTGCCACCCGCATCTCTCACTGCTTCCTGTTGTGAGGCATCTTCAGATCCTCTCCTTGGCTCACCATCATCCACAGGATTCCTCTCCCTGTCCCACTGTTATCCATGGAACTCCTCCCCCTAGCTCACCATTATCCATGGAATTCCATGGGATCAGTGTGAGATCCTGGGCACGGACCCTGGGGGCTCCCCAGTCTTTTCCCAGAGGGATCCATCACCCTGGCAGGATCAGAAATGAGCTGGATGCAGGGCAAGGCAGAGGGAGGGTGGGAAGGAGGCAGACGAGAGGGAGGAAAACGAAAACCGGAGGAAGAAGAGAAATGGAAGGGAAAGCGCTGCTGAGGCGGGAGAAGCCTTTGGTGGAGCTGGAGCTGCTGGTGCCAATTTTTGGGGGAAATCCAGCACTTCCAGCTCTCCCACCCAGCACAGCAGAGTGGGATTCACCGCCCATCCTCCCTTTCCAGCCCACTGCCAGCTCTCCTCACACCAGGAGCCCCCGATATCCATCATCTCTGGAGGGGGAAAAGCCCCCACCACACCCGGGAACCACAGGGACCTGGCCACACCAACCCCCTGTTGCTTTCCAGCAGGATCTGCATCCCACCCTGGAGGGGCCACCCTCTTCCAGGGCCGCCTCTGCCAGCCCCGGCTGCCTTGGAGGTGATCCCATACTTTCCTGGGGCTCCAAGGAATTAACTTTCTCCAGGAAAAGATCCCGTTTTCGCCCCTCCTGCAGGCTCAGCCTGTTCCTCCCGGCTCCCATCTGGCTCTGGTTAACCCCGCATGCCTCCCGAGCCGGCTGCTTTCCATCAGGGCTCTGGCATCTCGCTGGGGGAAGGGAGGAGCAGGGAAGGGGCCAGCAGAGCCCAAAGCTGCCGGATCGTGAGCCCAGCAGCTTGGGTATGGATGGGATCCTGTCCCAGCATTCCACATTCAGCGTCCGGAAAATAGGAAATCTGTGGCAAGGATCTGCTGTTTGTGCAGTGCCCTTCCCATTCTGTCAGCATCCTGCTCCTTTCCCCACCACAGCATGTGGATCTCACTCCATGTTGTCCCAGAGCTTTCTGTGGGGTTTTTCCTTTGCTCCAGAACCTGGATTTTAACCCTCACAAATACCCGAGGGAGCGGTGGGGGCTGAGCTTGGCCTGGTGCAGAGGGGAGGAAGAAACTGGGAGGTGATGTTCCAGCTGAGAGGGGATATTCCATCCAGGACACAATATTTCAGCTGAGACATGCTGTGAACCAGGCCCTGGATCCACTCATGCCCCCCAGCAATGTCCCAGCAGGGTGTGGGACAGGGCAGTGCTGTCACCCTGCTGAGCCTGCCCTGTCCCCTCCACATGCGGATTTGAAATCCCAGATGTTTGGGGACTCGGCACAGAGCAGGAACAGCCACCAGAGCCAGGAATCCCAGCTGGAGAGTGACAGCATCCTGTGGGATTCTCTCAGCATGGACAGACAGTGGTGGGAGGCTGATGTGGCCCCTTTTACCTACTCCTCATCTCCGCGGGGATTGTCCCTGCCCCGTGGCACTGCCACCACCCTCCCCCGATGCCTGCCTGGGGCAGCAGGATCCACTTCCAAACGAACTGCAGGAAAGCAGAGACATTCCCCCAAAAAACAGGGAGGATGCAACCAGCCTGAGGCCACCACAAGCCTCACAATCGCCTCCAACCCACTAGGTGATTACAAGCCAGCTCTCCCTGGATCTGGAAAAGCTGGAAGTCTGTTCTCCATCCAGTTGGATTTACTGGCAGGAATGCCAGGGGCAAAATTCCCAAATCCCAATCTGACCGGAGCCCTAGCAGAGCCCCCTGCCCTGCCTCCCCTCCCAAGCTCCACCATCACTCCCCACAGATGGGACACCTCCAATTCCAGCTGCCCACAAGGAATCCGTGCCACTGGAACAAAGTTAAGTCATGGAGCAACGGAGGAATTCAGGAAACCGGTGGCCTGGTGTGGAAAAAAGGCCCAATTCATGGATAAAACCAGTCCTGACACCTCCCAAGTCGCTGAGCTTGGCCTGGCTGCAAGGCCAAGGCACCCAGCAGATCCTGGGATTTTTCCCAGGAGGAAGCAGCTGCTTCCTCAGCCACCCCAGCTACAATGGACAAAAAAGAAAAAAAGAAAGAAAAAAAAATTAAAAAAAAATTGGTGCAACAGCTGGAAATTCCAGTCCCGAATGCCACTGGGGTTTGCTCTGCACATAGTTTCTCTTCCCTGCATCCCAGTAACCCCCAGCTCCGAGCGGCACTGGCTGCCAGCCCTGGGATGGGCGCCAAGGGCAGGGGAAGTCGCCACCCTGGGGCAACAGGGAGCTGTGCAAAGGTCACCGCGGGGGATTTGTCCCCGCGCTGTCCCCTGGGTGCCTCCTGCAGCGGTGAGAGGAGGGGGAACAGCTGGATCCCGATGTTTGTCCAAGATCCCGCTCCCGCAGAGGGATAAAGGGAATTTTAATGCTGGGAGAGGCAGGAAAAGCCTGCGTGGCTGGAGTAGGGCCCCTTTCCAGCTCATTGTTAGCTCCTCTCATACGTCCCCGCAATTCCCGCCATCCCTGGTGGGGGAAAAGCCCCCTTCCAGACTCGGAACGGGAATGTCAGAGCAGAACAAGGAGAGCAGGATAAAAATAACCACAAGGATCGGGCAAAGCTCCTTCCTTGGCTCCCCTCGTGTCCAACGCCGCTCGTGTCTCTGTGAGAGCCTGCCCCAACACGGAACTCGTTATCCAGTGGCTCTGGAGCGCTGGCAATGGTGGAAAACGGGGGAGGGCAGCCAGGCGGTCACCCAGGCGTCGCCGGGGTCCCTTGGTAAGCGCAGCGCTGATGCAACAGCCCCGCGGTTCTCGCCCTTTCCCAGCGAGCAGCGGAGCCGTGCTGGAGCAGGGACTCGGTCCAGCCGCATTCCCGCTGGGAAAGGCGCTGTGTCCGTGCAGGGACGGGTGACACCCGCCAAGGCTCAGCCAGGACACGACAACAACAGCGCAGGGCTCCTGCGTGCCAGGATCCTTCCCAAAGGCTCATCCCATCTCCTGCTCCCGGGTCCTCACAGTCCCCAGGATCCTTCCCAAAAGCTCATCCCATCCCCTTCTCCTGGGTCCCCACAATTCCCGGGATCCTTCCCAAAGGCTCATCCCGTCCCCTGCTCCCTCCTCCCGCAGCAGCGCCCGTGGGAAGGCGGCAGGGAGCACCCTCCCGCTGCTTGCTGGGTGTCACCAATTCCTCCCTCCCTGCTTGCCCCGACCCTTCCCAGCGCCGCTCCCGGCTCGGATCCCGCTGCCACACGCAGTGGGAATGGCTGGACAGGGACAAAAGCGGATTCTGGCAGGAGCCGCTGCCAAAGCGCCGCCGGCCCGGACCCCACACACGCCCCGCTCGCTCCCCCAAGCCGCCTCCTCCCCCCGCTCCGCTGCTCCCTCAGGCTGGGAAACGGCTCCGAAGCCTCATTCCCTCCACTCCATCCTCTTCCAAGGGCAGGAGCAACCTCCCACGGCTGCGCTTTGATCTCTTCCCGGCTGGAAGCACTGATCCCTCCTTCCCCGGGTAGCAGGGACACCATTCCCACATTCTGGCTGTCCCAGGAAAGGGCCCTGCGCTTCGCGGGAGGCAGCTCTGGGATGCCCTGGGCGCCACACGAGGCAGGGCCGGGATCGCAGGATCCCAGGATCGCAGGATCCCGGGATCCCGGCGAAGTTTCCAAGTCTTCACGTGCCGAGCGCCAGCGGGATGAATCCCATGTTTCGCTTTGGAACTGCTTTTCCCTAAACCTCTCCAGCCGGCGGGGAAGGGCGGGTTTGGGACGAGCCTCTTCCAAGCAGCAAAACCTCTTTTTCTCAAGATTTCGGCGAACATCGTTTCGCTTGTTTCTCCCATCGTCTCCTGGCGGAGCGGGGGACAAAGAGCCAGCTCCAAACGGGACCCCCGCGGGGGGCGCTGGCAGGGGGCTGCCCCTCCCCGCCTACCGGGAGCTGAGCCTGCTCTGGGCAGCAAAAGTGGGATTACATGCGCTGGGAATGCTCGGGGCCATCCAGGCAGGAAAGAAGAGCTTTACACCCTACATTTTGGGCAGAAAAGTAGCCCCGCTGGAAGCGGCCCTGGAGCTGCCGGGCTGCTCGCTCCCACCCCGTTCCGGTGCCTTCCGAAATACCCTGTTCCGGCTGTGGCATGGGGAGATGGGAACAGCCCCCCGGAGCACCACCGAGTCCCATCCGGCTGCTCAGCCCCTGTCCCAGGCAGTACAAGGTGCCCCGATGTCCCCGATGTCCCCTGGTGGCATTCCTGGTTCCGGGGGGCGGGGGTCCCTCCTCCTCTCAGCCTCTCCCTTTCCTCCCTTGTTTTCCCTCCTGCTTCCCAAGGCCGGGGAGATTGTCCTGGGCATGGCCGGGGCTCTGCAGCCCCCCCCGGCTCCCCCAGTTCCGGCCCCCGGCGCCCCCAGTTTGGGTTCTGAAGCCCCCGCGGCCCCCCCAGTTTGGCTGCAGAGCCAAAGGTGCTGGGGTTGGGGGTGTGGGGGAGCACAGGTGGCATGGGGGACACACAAAGGGCACCCCAGTGTCCCCCAAAAAGCACCTGGCAGTGGCCGCAGCGCTGTTACACCCCCGGGGCTTCCCTGTGACTCCACAGCACTCAAATCCCTCCCCTCCATCCCACGGCGAGAGAAACTCCTGGAAGCGGAGCAGAGGGAAAGAACAAAGACTCCAGAGCGCTGTAGGACAGAAGAACCAAGAGGAGAGGGGGGAAAAGAGGCAGAGCAGCTGTTTTTGGGGATGGGAGGGAGGCTGGAGAGGGCAGGAGCACCGTGGAGTCCTGGCTGGGAGGCTCAGGCTAGGTGAGAAGAGCCTTGGGGAGAGAAACACCTGTCCAGAGCTTACCTGTGTGCACCTCTCCCTCCTCCTGCCTCCTATTAATCCCCAAGACAAGTTTCTCTCTGGCTTCTCTCTCCTCCCTCCTCCTCCACCACTACCTCCTCCTCCTTCTCCTCCACCTCCTCTTCCTCCTCCTCCTCCTGTCCACTCCGCCACGGGCGAGCCCGTCCGGGGTGCGGGGGTTTTGTTGCTGGGAGCGGTGGGAGCGCTGGGGGCGGAGGACTGGGAGGGCTGGGAACACTGGGAGGGCTGGGAACACTGGGAGGGCTGGGAGAACTGGGGGCACTGGGAGGACTGGGAGGGTTCGGAGGGCTGGGGGGGCTGGGAGCAAGGCACGGTGACAACAATCACGTCTTTCTCTGGCAGCCGAGCGCGGCGGGCTCGGCGCACACACGGCTCTGGCGCTCGACAGCAATTCCTCCTCCTCCTCCTCCTCCTCCTCCTCCTCCTCCTCCTCCTCCTC
>JAGMWU010000028.1:321673-331822 GCA_018697195.1 Certhia americana
TCCTCCTCCTCCTCCTCCTCCTCCTCCTCCTCCTCCTCCTCCTCCTCCTTCTGCCGCTGCTGCTGCGGAGGCAGCTCCTTGTTTCAAAACAAAGCTAATTAATCACGGAATAAGCCCTGCCCTCGCCGCCGGCTCCGCTTTCCCAGGAGCGGGCCTAGAGTGTTCCAGTGGGTGGGGGTCCCCTGTCGCCACCCACAGCCACTCCCGGCTGTCCCCACATCCAGAATTCCCGGCCCCTCAGGGAAGCCTGGCGGATGGAACCCGGAAAATGGAATGCAGGGGTTGGTTTGCTTCCAGCTGGGGATAGGCTTTGATTCAAATCCTGGTGGCACTTCACGAAGACAGGGGGTCACACAATGATGGTGTGAGCTGAGTGTCGCTGCTCAGGGGACACTGGATTCTCTTGGCTGGAAAACAGCAGTGCCCCGAGGGGACACGACCAGGAAGGCTCAGGGGGGACATTTCTGCTGCAAAAACGGACATTTTTGTCCACGAGGGGCTCAGAGCAACCTGGGACCTGTTGCTCTGAGGGGTCCCGGGAGGGGGGGGGGGGGGGGGGGGGGGACAGCAGCCCCCCAGCCCTGCAAGTCTATCCCTCACATATATCCTACACATATACCCCCTCACATCTATCCTAATCCCAGAATCCCTGGGATTTGGGGTCCAGGGTTTGCTTCCCTCCCTCTCCATTCCATCTCTCTCCATCTGCAACAGGACTGGGAAACCCGAGCTGCTCTGGCTCCTTGAAATCCCAATCCTGACCCTGCCAGGGGATGGCAGCCACCCAGGAGGGGCTGCTCCTGCACTTCCACACTGGGCTGGCAGCGGGTGGCAGCTGAAACCAGAGCTTTTCCCCAAATTCCCACTCTCTGGACTGCCCTGTGTTGCCTAAATATATTTATTCCCAACACGGGATTTTTCCTTTTACCCCAAAACCGGGGGATTGCTCCTTGCTGAGTGCTTGGAGAGGGATCATCCCAAGGCACAGCCTCTCCTGGATCCTGAAATCCAGCAGGTAGATGGAGTAGGAGCCAGGAGAAGGCATTGAGAGGACCCACAGAGGAACTCCAGGCTGTTTGAACAAAAAGTTGGGACAGAGGTTTGCCGGCTGGAAAAAGACCAGGATCAATAGGGAAAAGAGATGTTGTTTGGAAGGAGATGGCGCTGGCATTTGATGCTAATTCCTTTAAAAAATGGTTCAAAAATCCCCAAAGCCATGGGGACGTGTTCCATGGATTGTTTTGGGTTTTTTTTCCCTGCTAATTTACAGCTGCTCAGCTGGGCATGGAAAGGGAGAAGTTGAGGCAGTTCCTCACACCAAAGAGATGCCAGCCATGGAAAGGTGTCACATCCCAGACGTTTTCCATGCTCTGCCCGACCGTTGGAGCTGCTCCCACCCCAGGAAAGCTCCAAATTTGGGAGGCCCCGACCCCTCCCAGTGGCTCTGATGGCGACGGCAAGCACTGCTCTCAGCCAGGGGACTTTGTTTGTTGAATTTTCTCCCTGCAGGAATTCTCTCCCCGCTACAGCCAAGTTTCAGATCCACCTTCAAAGGCGCCCTTTTACATTTTTCAAACCTTGGACGTGGCTCCGGGCACAGTTTTTTCCATGTCTGGAGCAAAATCCGGGCCTGCCCTCACAGGTAAAGGAGGTGCTGGGGGGTAGCTGTGTTTTCCCCAACCTTGGGGATGTCGCAGTTCTGGTAGCCCTGACATTGATTTTCAGCCATCCCCGTGGTGGGGCCCCTTTTCCCAGTTTGTCCCACGGGGATTTGGAACCGAACCCCTCTTGGGTCTGGCAGAGGTGGGAAAGGGAATCTCTAGAGCATGGAAATGCCAGGGGACAGGGCCAGGACAGCAGGAACGGCCGGGGGTACCAAGGACAGCACGAGGGACAGAGGTGGGAATGGGCAAACATGGGGGAACTTGGATCCTGGGGGATCCCAGTGTGTCCCACTGGGAACAGGAAGGTCGCAGCACTGGTCAGTCTGGACAGGTTCTGGTCACTCTGGACATTCCCTGGTCACTCCAGCCATTCCCTGGTCACTCTGGCCATTCTCCGGTCACTCTGGATATTCCCCGGTCATTCCAGCCATTCCCTGGTCAGTCCAGCTATGCCCCAGTCACTTTGGCCATTCCCTGGTCAGTCTGGCCATGTTCTGGTCACTCAGGCCGTGTTCTGATCACTCCAGCCATTCCACGCTCACTCTGGTCATCCCAAGGTTGGGAAAGCCGGACAGGAGGCAGCAGAGTTGAAGGGGAGGGTGGGAGCAGGGAATTCCCATCATAACCTGTGATTCCATCATTCCAGATGGGAAACAGGGAGAGCCCTCATCCTCTCCATCTCCATCCTCTCCATACTCATCCTCTCCATACTCATCCTTCCCCTCTCCATCCTCTCCATCCTCTCAATCCATCTCCATCTCCATCCTCTCCTTCCATCTTCATCCTCTCCATCATCTCCATCCTCTCTCTTTCCATTCTCTCTCCATCCTCTCCATCCATCCTCTCCATCCAGTGGCTCCTCTCAGCTGTGGCAGTCCCTTCTCTGGGAACTGATTTTCATGGATTTCCTGCATGGATAAACTACTGGGAACACCACAGTTCCCAGTATTTCTGGGAACTATATTCCCAGTATTTCTGGGAATAATAATTCCCAGGAATTCTGGATCCCAGTCCAGAAGACATCATAGGAACTGTCAATCCCAGTCCTGGAGACACCAAGAATTGTCAGTCCCAGCTCTGGGGACACCTCAGTACATCAGAAATTGTCAATCTCAGTCCCGGAGACACCACAGGACACCAGGAATTGTCAATCCCAGCCCTGGGGACACCACAGGACATCAAGAGTTGTGGATCCCAGTCCTGGAATTGTCAGGAACTCTCAATCCCAGACTCAGGAGATCTAGGAAAGGGAATTTTCCAGAGCAAAGGGCTGCCCCCAAACCAGGCTCACCTTCCCTACACTCCAGCCTGGATTTCTTAATCAATTATTTTTTCTTAATTTCAATTAATTTTTCTTAATCAAATTCTTAAAAATGTTGATTTTTAAGCTCATATTCCTGATCCCCAGGGAGATGATTCCTGGTGTTATCCCTGTCCCAAGCTGAGCCTCCACTCCATGTCACAAACCCAGGGAATTTCTAGATCTTTCCGAGGGCCAGGTCTTCAAAATTCCCTTTGGAGAGCTAAAATAGAAAATGAAGTTCAGAAAGGCAAAGAGGAAACAAACAAACAAACAAACAAACAAACACACCCCCCCCCCCCAAAAAAAAAAAAAAAAAAACAAGGAAGAAAGGATGGAAAATGTCAAATATGGGGAGTTTGACAACAAAACCTCCGAGCTGCCCATGGGGAGGGAAGGCAGGGCAGGGATACGGGGAGTACAGGGAATCCCTCCGCGAAGGATGCCTGGCAGTTTGGGATGGTGCCAGACATCTAGGATGCGCTGGGAAGGGGCTGTGCCACCCTTCCCGGGGTTCTGCCGGGCGTTCCCGGTGGTGCCAGCCTGGAAAATCCCGGTCAGCTTCCCCCCAGCGCCGCCGGGAGCTGGTCAGAGCCTCCTGCCCAGCCCTGCTGCAGCCCCCGCCCGCCAGAGCAGAATCCAAGGGGCCGGGTCGGCGTCACCGGGAGCCCGGGAGAAGCTCTTGGCTCCGGGAAAAGCTCTGGAGCTGGGAGTGAGCGAAGGGGAAAAGAATTCCGGGATGGAACACGCAGATCCTGGATGGGGCCATGGGGAGCATCCTCCGTTTCAGGGAGGGGGAACAGATCCCTGCCCACCTTTCCACCCCTGAAACAGCTGGGAGTGGGGTGGGGAAGGTGCTGGAGCAAAGCTGGTCCAGTCCCAAAGTGTTTCAGAGGCGCTGGGATTTGGGAATTCAGCTCGGGCTTGCTGGCACTTCTGTTATCCCAGCACAGGGATCCACTGAGAGGGAAGAGGAGGAATTCTGTTCAGTTTCCAGCCATCCCAAATATCCAGCCCTTCTTGCCTGGCCTCTCCATGCATCCCTGAGCATCCCTTGGCCTGGAGCAGGATCCCTGAGCCTGGGGCAGGATACCTGGAGCAGGAACAGTATCCCTGAGGAGCAAGAACAGGATCCCTGAGCCTGAGGCTGGATCCCTGGAGCAGGAATAGGATCCCTGAGGATCAGGACGTGCAGTTTCCCAGCACAGCTGGCCAGAGGCCAGGCCAGGCTGTGCAGAACAAGCTCTGTTCACTTCCAAGTGGGAAAAGCAGCCAAATGAGATGATCCCCATCCCATCCAGGTGTTTGAAGGGAAGAGGGAAAACAAGGAATAGCCCTGGATGGAGCTCAGCTGCTGCTCGGGGTGTTAAAGCCATGGGCAAATCTCCCGGGAAAAGAGCCAGGGAGCTGCAGGGACAGAGCTGGTTTGGGAATGGGAAGGGTTTGGGAATGAAAAGGGGAGGTTTGGGAATGCGGGGATGAGTGAAAGGTTTGGGAATGGGAGGGAAGGGGTTGGGAAAGGGAAGGTTTGGGAATGGGAAGGGGAGATTTTGGAGTGGGGAAAGGTGTAGTGTTTGGGAATGGAAAGGGGAAGGTTTGGGAAGGAGGGGAAGGGTGAAGGGTTTGGGAATGCAAAGGGAGGGTTTGGGAATAGAAAGGGGAGGTTTAAGAATGAGGGAAAGGGCTTTGAAGTGCAACAGTTTGGGAATGGAAGAGAAGGGTTTGGGAATGGAGGGAGGGTTTGGGAATAGAAAGAAAGGGTCAGGAAATGAAGAAGGGAAGGGTTTGGGATTGGGAGTGGGAGGGTTTGAGAATGGAAAGGGAAGGAAGAGTTTGGGAATGGAAGAGTTTGGGATGGAAATCTCAGGCTCACACCCTCACACTCCCCAGTCTGAGTCCTGGCCTGGGAGTGCTCCCATCCCATTCTCGAGGGCTCCCTGCTGCCCTCTGAACTGGGAGCACTGGGCAGGGCCTTCCCACCCCCCACCCCCCTTCCCCCAGGACGGCCCGGGGGATCTCCTGTGACAGGGACAGCGGTGGTGGCACCTCAGCCCTGTCCCCAGCCCTGGATTAGGGTGGCCACAGCCCCAGTGACCCCCAAACCCTCCCTGTGCCCCCAAACCCTTCCTAGGACCCCCCAAACCCTTCCTGAGATCCCCCAAATGCTGTCTGAGCACGCCAAACCCTTCCTAAGCCCCAACCTCCCTTGAACCCCAAAACCTCCCTGAGCTCCCTGAACCCCCCAAACCCATCCTGAACCCCCCCAAAATTTCCCTGTGCCCTCCAAACCCTCCCTGAACCCCAAATCCCCGTGCCCCCTTCCCTGCCGCCCCCATGGCCGCTTTAAGCGCAGGGAGGGATCCGGAGCTCACCAAACCTCGCATTTCTGGAGGATTAAATCATTCCACTCACAACTCCCAGGGACGCAAGGCCAGAATCCCGAGCTGTATTCCAGATTTTTATCCCTGTAAAGCTGAGCAGCTGTTCTGGAGCTCTTGGAGAAGGGACAGGGACTGGAACAGGGACAGGGACAAGGAAGGGGATGGGGACAGGGACAGGGACAGGGACATTAGCTTGGGGACACCGTGGGGGGCAGAGGGCTCTTCCCTGGGGTTATTCCTTCCCCTGGATCCTTCCTTTCCTTGGGATCCTGCATCCCTGTATCCCAACATCCCTAGATTCATGCATCCCTGTATCCCTGAAACTCTGAAACCCTGCATCCCTGTATCCCTATACCTCCGTGTTCCCTGGATCCCTACATTCCCGCATCCCTGAATCCCCACATTCCAACAGCCCTGCACCCCCATATTCCCTGTATCCCTGCCTCCCCAGATCCCTGCACCCCTGTATCCCAACATCCCTACATCCCTGTGTCTTTGCATTCCTGCATCCCTGAAACCCTACAGCCCTGCATTCCTTCATTTCTGCATCCCTGCATTCCCATACCCCAATATTCCCTGTATCTCTGTATTCTCGCATCCCTACATCCCCCCGCATCCCCCCATCCCCGCATTTCCGCTCCGCCCGGCACATCCCTGCTCCGGGGTTCATTCCCGCTCCCCCCGGCACATCCTGGGGCTCATTCCCGCTCCCGGCTCTGACTCAGAGCTCGGCCCCGCCGCCGGGGCTGAGTAATCGCCGCTCCCGCTCCGCAGAGGTCCCCGCGCTCCTCCCGCTGCTCCCGTTCTCCCTGCGCAGCCCGGACTCTCCTCTCCTCGCTCCCCTCAAAACCCTTGGTATCAGTGACTTTAGTGATTTTAATTACTGCCGTTAATTACCGCAGCTCCTGCTGCCCGTCCCCACCGGCTCCCAGCTCCCATCCCAGGAAGCCAAGGCCGGCGCTGGAGCCGCCACCTGGAGGGAATCCTCGTTCCCTGCCCTTCCCAGGATATCCAGCACTCCCTGTTCCCTGCTGGCAGCTCAAGCCCCCGGACCGCGGTATTCCTAGAGGAAAAATCCTGGATTTATCCCTCGCGAAGCTGCAGAATCCCTGAGTTCCGTGCCTGTCCCTCTGATCCTGAGCCCTTGGCAGGTGCCAGGGTGTCCCCACAGGTGACAAACAGGGACCAGGATTTTTAATCACGGCAAAATCAGCGTTTAAAGCACTTCGGCTCCAGAGGGATCAGCATTCCCAGGATTTATTCCCAGGTTTTATTCCCATGTTGCATCCTCAGGTTCCTACGAGGCACCGGGGAAGCCACAACGACTTTGCTGCCTTTAATTAAATTCCTTCATTAGGTTGTTTAATTAGCAAGGGAGCTCTGGGAGCGCTCCCAGAAGGAATTCGTGGCAGAGTCATTAAGGCCCAATTAATCCAACTTTAATCTTCTGGAGCCCACCTAAACCTTCCCCATTTCCCCCTTTTAATCTTTCCCTCTGTCCCCAGTGACCCTTGGCCATCCCCACGCCAGGGGACACTTCCCTGGAAGTGCCCAAAGGGTTGCGGGTGGTTCAGGTGCCCCCTTTGGAGCATCCCCCCCGGCTCTCCTATTCCAGGAAATTCCTGCATCTGGTCCTGCAGGGATCGGGAAGTGTTGAGTTCTGCCGGGTTTGTGGGGCACAGGAAAAGGATCTGGGAAGGAGGGAAAGGCTCCTCATCTCCAAAACCCCAAATTAATTGTGGTTTGCCCAGTGGAGAGCAGATTTCAGCTTCCACCAGGAGCTGCAGCTGCGTAATTCCATGTTTTTTATCCGTATTTCCCACCTCCTTAGTGCCAGGATAGTGACAATAACCCAGGAGCGGGGACTGTGACCCACCCTCCACCCCCGAGGTGCCTCCGTGGCTCCGTGGCTAGGCTGGGAGCCCTAGGACAGGGCCGGGAACATTTTTATCCAGGGAATTGCTATCCCAGCTGGCACCCGCGGGATAATGAGGCTGCGGCCAGAGATCGGGGTCAGCTCGAGGGGCTCCTGCCAGCTCCGGGTTTGGGCAGAGGTCAGTCCTCAACGAGCTACAGGCGCCGCCAAAATCCTTGGGAAACCTGGGATTAGAGCTCGCAGAGCCCCTTCCTGAAAAACGGGGACCTCTCGCAGCTCTGTTGCTGTTCCAGGGTCCCTTCCAGATGGATTTGCTCCTCATTTTCCAAACTTCTGGGCCTTTGTGCTTCCTGCAAATTTTTCTAACCCCTCTGTCCTCTCTGGAATTTGCAAATCCTCCCAGACCGGCATCCTTGAAGGGTTTTGTGTTATTTCCTCCCTCGTTCCCCAAGCCCAGTAAACAGCCTGTCCCTCAGGCCACCTCCGGACCTGCACGTTCCATCTTCCCGGGATTTCAGAGCCCTGAAAATCCTCCATGGAGACGCAAAGATTACCACAGCAAATCCCAGCCCGCGGACCCCTGGCACAGCCAAAAACGCTTCAGGCAAGCCTCAAATCTCAGTCCCAGGTGTCCCCAAATCCCAGAAAAGCTCCAGCCCAGGGTGAAGACCTTCCCTGGGTCATCACCAATTCCTCCAGGCTTGGAATTCAGCTGGAATTTGTGGATGAAGGTGCAAATTTCCATCCCAAAGGAGCTGGGTCACTCCCTGGTCAACACCATGGCTTTCCCTACGGTGTTGCTTATCCCACACCTGGGAATTCCAGAGTCAGGGGTTTGAGGTGCCTTCCCTTGGATGCCCCCAACCTCAGCCACATCCCCGTTCCCAGCTCCCTGCATCCCAGGGTCCCATCCCGTGGGAATTCTCTCCGGTGGCCCTCAGGCTCCAAGGAAATCTTGGCCAGGTGTCAAAGCCCCTGCACCTGCCTCATCCCACGTTTTCCCTTTCTTTTTCCCTTCTCAAGGGACAATCCCAGCAGCGTCCCTCCCCTCATCCTGTCCCCGGGATGAGGCAGGAGTTTCCGGGCTGCTCTTTCCCTGTCCTGCTGTGTTCCCTGGGAACTGCAGCCTCATAACCCTGCCAGCCCTCCCAGCCCAAAATTCCCTCCCAAATCTATGGCTCCAGGCTGGAAAAGGAGCATCCCCCTGCTTCCCTCTGCCCTGAGAACTCAGCTCATCCTTCAACACTGCACAAGCCCTTTGAAGGAGGGCGAGGCGGAGCTGCCAATCCCATAAAATCACCCTCAGAGCCTTCCCGGGAGCCGCTCTCCTCCAGCCATGCCCATCCCGTGTTTCCCAGAGGCTGGAGCAAAACCCAGGAGCTGCAGCACCCTCTGCTGCAGCGACACCGACCCAAGACCTGCTCCCATGTGGAAATGCCAAATTGCAGCAGGGCCAAAAAAGGAATTAACCCTAAAACGGGGACAACCCGCAGTGCTGGGGGCTGAGCTGCAGCCCGGGAGGCGACAGCCCCGGGGAGCGTCACCTGGGGCGTTCGGGGACAGGCACGGAGGGCGGGATGGGGATGGAGGAGCAGAAAACATTCCCTGCTCGCCCAGAGACCCGTCCAGGCGGGTGGCAGAGCCTGTGGTGCCCCAGGGCCATTGGGAGTGAGTGCTGAGCGCCCACCCAGTCCTGGAGCCGGCCCCGGGCTGTGGCCAACCCGCCCCGGTCTGGCCCGGGATAAACGCCTGGTTCTGGGGATAGACTCCCGGTTGTGAGGGTAAACTCCCGATTCTGGAGGTAAACTCCCAGTTCTGGGGATAATCTCTAACTTCTGAGGATAAACTCCCGGTTCTGGGGATAAACGGACAGTTCCGGGGATAAACCCCAGGTTACCAGGATAACCCCCGACTCTCGTGACAACGGTGGGACTCGGCTCCCATCCAGGCTGTCCCGGAGCCGCCGCCGTCCCGACACCTCCTCCCTCCCTGTTTCCCTCCCTCCCTCGCCTCCTCCCTGTCTCCGTGACGGCTCCAGTGAAAGGAATCTGGAAAGCTCCCGGGAGCCGCGGCTCCGCTGCTCCCAAATGTCAGGTGGAGGCGCAGGAAGTGTTTTCATCCCTGAGGCATCCGCGCCGCCGCTTCCAGATGCTCCGGGAGCTGCTCCCGCGGCCTTCCAGGATCAATCCCTCCAGCCCGTGGATGCTCCAGGCCCTTTCCTGCAGCCCACAGGGTGGTGAAAGGGATGGAGCAGCTGGAAAAGCATCGCTGGTTCCTGTTCCTGGAAAAACCACCCAAGCCTGCCCGGAACAAGGAAGGTTCTGGGAGGGAAGGGGGGGCACCAGCAGCCTGGATGGATGGGAATCTGCATCCGTCTCCCTCTGGAAAGGGGATTCAGCATCCCCCGAGGGGTTGTGGGGCTGGGAGAGGAAAGGAGAGGGGCAGGGGAAGGAGAGGAGAGGGGGGAAGGCAGCAGGTGCCCCCTGGTTGTTTTCCAGCACCAGAACTTTGCCGGAGCTGGAGGAATCCATCCCCCTGGAAGGGCCTTGTTTTTCTCGGAGGAAATGAGACGGCGCTGCTTTAATAGGAAATCAAACTCATCGGATGAAGAGAGAGCAGGACACAGGCCTGGAAAAAAGCAGAGCTGGCCAGCTGTGTCTCGCCAGCAGCCCTGACACTGCAGGAACCCAGCGGCCGCACTGCCACAGTGCCCTCAGCCATGCCCAGATCCCAGAGGGAATATCCCAAAGGTCTCCAGAGGGATTCACCTCCCAGCCTGCCCCTGTGCTCCCCTTCTGCACTTGTGGGATGGCAGGGGGGGACCAGGGGGAGATGGAAGGAGATAGGGAGGAGAGGAAGGGATGGATGGATGGATGGATGGATGGATGGATGGATGGATGGATGGATGGATGGATGGATGGATGGATG
>JAGMWU010000028.1:331832-351682 GCA_018697195.1 Certhia americana
ATGGATGGATGGATGGATGGATGGATGGATGGATGGATGGATGGATGATCACATCAGCAGATACAGCTCCAAGGGAAATCACTGATGCTCCCCAACTTCCCTGACATTTCCAGGAAGGAACAGCTCCACACCTGCCTGCAGGATTGGGAATGAACACGGATAAAGCCTAGCAGGGAAAGCTGGACATGTCCGAGTCCTCCTGGGGCAGGAATCCAACTCCTCCCGGAGCTGTGGAAGCGGAGGCCAGAGTGAGAGATGCAATCAGGGCAGGTTTCCATGCTCCAGCCCTGTCCTGGCTTTCCTTGGTGCTGCACCCCAGGCTCCAGCCACACTGGAAGGGCTGGGAGCTGAAATCTCAGCCTGGAATTCCCTACAAACTTGGGCTGTGCCTTGCTTTAGTTATCTCTGTGCCCATTCCCACATTCCTGCATCCACCCTGGAGCTCCAGCAGCTCAGACAGCGGAGGAAACCTTTGAAAGCTCTCCTCAGAGGCAACCTGCTGGGATTTCTGGAGCTGCAGAGCTCCCAGACAGCCTCACTCGGAAGTGTTTAATTGGGAGGGTTGGGAAGGAGCAAGGAGGGAGCCCGGGGAAGAGGGAGAAAGGCTGGATAAGAGCTGGAAGCACAGGGATTTGGGCTTTTGGGTTGTCCCAGTGATGCTCCAGTGCCACAAATCCCCCGGGATCATGTTGGGGAAAAGCTGGAAGAAGGAGGGCAGGAAGAGAAACCTGGAAGGAGATTCCAAATAATTCCCGCAGCCGTTTTCCCGACAAAAGGCCCCTTCAGCCGCGCGAGTGGCCACGGCCAAGGGCAACATTTGCGCCTCTGGAGCTGCAGGAAACGCAGAAATTTTCCAGCACGTTCCCTGCCTCGCTCGGGGGGAGAGGCAGCGCCCGGGGAGGCTCCGAGGGCTGCTGGGACCAGGAAAAGCTTTCCCTGGATCAGCGGGATCAGACCCCACACCCCTTCCTGATAATCTCGAAGGTGTTTTCCAGGCGAAATCATCTGCCGGCTGCGGGACAACCCCAAAATCCCTCGGGACATCCCTGCCAGGAGGGTGGGGACATGGCTGGGGGTCCCCACGCTGGTGTCCACTACCAGGATGGTGTGGGAGCTGCTTCCCAAATCCCACAGGGCCTTGGCAGAGCTGGAATTGGGGTCCCCGGGGGGTCCAGCACGGGTGGGGGGACGGGGGCCCCCCCATGCAGCGGCCACGTCACTGCGCAGTTGCTTCATCACCGAGGGGGCGCGTAATTAGTACCAGACCTCGTTAGGCTGCTCGCTAATTAACCCCGCTAATTAAAGCCTCTGCGGCTTTCCCTGCCAGCACAGCAGGGATTTCCTCATAGGTTTGGGGGCTAGAGCCAGGGAAAATTTTGGGAACCCCTCCAGGGATTGAGAGGAGCCCCCGCGGGATCATCCCTGGCACCGTCCAGGGATGAAACTTTTATGGGGTCCATAACTAAGGAAAAATCCTTCCCACCCCTCCTGAGTGGCAGCGGGAGGAGGATCCAAAATCCTGCCAGGATTTTGGGGGGTGATTCCCAATCCAGCGCCTGGGGGTTGCCGGCGTTTGCTCCCTATTAAACACACCTGGATGGAGACATTTACCCAGGATCTCCTGTTATTGAACAGCCGCGGCTGAAAAAGGTCGGGAAAAGCAAAAAGCTGTTATTTCCCAGAGGAAAAGCTCGGGGAGAGGAGGATCCTGCGGGGGTTTCCTCCGGCAGCTCCACAGCAAAGGGGAATTTTCCCACTTTAAAACACCCGGAGGCGGAAAAAAAAATTAAAAATATATCGCCAGAGGGAATGACTGGGATGCGCTGCTGGAATATCCAAGAGCCATCAGCTGGGCTGAGATGCTCCTGGAGCATCATCCCCATCCCGCCGCAGCCCTCGGGGGCGTTCCGTGAGAGGATTAATTAAATTCTACACCCGGCACTCAGAGGCGGGCTGGCCGCGATGGTGAATTATTCATCCCTCTAATAACGCGGCTGATTTATTAATGGAAAGGTCAGACGGGCTGGAAGCGGAGGATTGTTGGGAAAGCACTTTGGGTCTGAGAGGATTCGCTGCTGGAGCGGGCGGCGGGGACAGGGACGAGGCGGTGGAAGCTGCGCTGTTCCTTGCAGCCCGAATCACCGCGGAGCAGCACGTTCCCGCTGGAAAAGTGGGAATATTGGAGCGTGGAGAGGGAGAGGGAGAGGGAGAGGGAGAGAGGGAGGGAGGAGAGAGAGGAGCAGCCGCCGCTGCCTCCTCCCGGCAGGAGAACCTGGGGAGCCGAGCAGACCCAGAGCTTCCACATCAGCAGGGAAGCGATCCCTCCCTGCGGAGCCGGCAGGGAGCAGTGGGAGCTCCCATATTCCATCGGGAATTAAGGATATCCCGGGAGCAGTAGCAGTTTTCCCTGAGGTTATTCCTGGGGGCTCGCAGCCCACCCGCCGCTGAGCCCCGTGGTCGGGTTGGCCCCGATTTGAGCACCCCCTTCCCTTTCCTTGGCTTTCCAGAGAGAGAGAAGCAGCCAGGATGGGATTTTAGGAACATTTCCAACCTTTTCACACCCCGGGGTTGTCCCGTGGCCCTGACACGGGGCTGTGGAAGCAGAGGGACAGCAAAAAGAGTGCTCAGAGCATCCCAAATCCAGACCCATGGCCCGGGTCCAGCTCTTCCCGCGTTCCCGGCACAGCTGGGACCGTGTGTCTGGCTCGGAGGGTCCTCTCCAGCTTTGAAGGGAGAGAAAACCGAGCCAGGGAGCCAGGGAGGGGCTCCCGGACACAATGTGCTCCTTTGTGCAATTCCAGAGGGAAGGACGAAGATGGGGAAAGAGGGGGGAGTCATCCCCGGAGGGGCACTTGGGTCTGGCATGGAGCCGAGGCACAAACCCTGGGCAGGTGGCGGGGTGAAGGCCGTGCTGCTGCAGCTGTTTTCGGGGAGAAAAGGGCTTTTCCAGGTGCTTCTGGCGGTGGGATGACACGGGAAGAGGCGGCGGGCAGGGGTTTGCCATGGATTCCTGCAGGATCCTTTGGAGCAGAGCGTGGGGACACACGGGGCAGCGGGGCAGGAGAAGGAGCTGAGCCCCATAAACAGATTTTCCCAGCCCCCGAGGGCAGCAGGAGCCAGCGCTGCCCCTCTCGGGGACAGCTGGGAGCCGTCTCCGTTCCCCTCGAACACTCCCAGCCCTGGGAAAGGCGGAAATCCAGGGAAAACAGGACGGGAATTTCTCAAAGTCCACGGGGAGTGAGTGGGGCACGGCTCATCCTGCTGGCCGGGCCTCGGGACGGGATGCAGGAGCAGAGCTCTGTCCGCCGCTGGCTGCCGGGCGGGAACGTCCCGCTGGGATATTCCCACCCTGGGACAATGACAGAGGTCACCCGGCAGTGGGGACAGTTCAGCAGGGGCAGAACCCCGGGCCGGGCTGGGCTGGGCTGGGCGCTCGCCCGCTGCTCGCCTGCTCCATCCCCCGAGGAGATGGAGCACCTCCTCACCTCCCTCTTTTTGGATACGCCCGGCCACCGCAGAGCTCTGCCTACTGTGACATCCCCTCACAGCACCCCCAAGACCCCTCTGGTGGAGCTGGAGATGCTGGGAGCAGCTCAGTCGGCAGCGGGGGGTGTTTTCCCCCCCGCCAGCAGCCGGGAGATTTCCGAGCACCCGCACGCAGGGCTGTCGGGAAGGAACTGCTTTGATCACGGCTAATTATTGCTCACGGGCTGACAGCCCCCGCCCGAGCTCTGCGGCACCCGGGCCGCCCCCGGCCCGGCTGCCGCTGCCCACGGAGCCCCGCGCCAGCCTTTCCCAACTCCGTGGGGCACGGGGAATGAGCCCACATATGCCAGAGCCCTCCCCCGGCTCGGCTGCTCCAGCCTGTCCCAGCTCCATGGGGTTCAGGGAATGATCCCCACAAATCCCAGAACCCATGGGGTCCAGGGAATGATCCTACAAATCCTAGCCCCACAGGGCTGAGGGAATGATCCTACAAATCCCAGTTCCATGGGAATGATCTCCCCATATCCCAGAGCTCCACCCCGGCCCGGCTGTGGTTGCCCACAGACCCCAAATCCAGCCTGTCCCAGCTCCACAGGGCCGAGGGAATGATCTTACAAATCCCAGCTCCCACCCTCCAGGTGGGAAAGGGGAACAGGGCTGCACCCCAGAGCCCGGGGCATGGCACAGAGGGACCCCTAAACCCCAGGGGACACGTCCACCTTGTGCCACCTCCTCCTAGATGCTCTTTCTACCCCCAAAATCACTGCCAGGACCCCCCACTCCCCCCAAATCCTCAGTTCAGCTGCATAGCAGCAGCAGCAGCCGTGCCGCCCACACCCTGCTCCTTCCTCCTGTTTATCTCCAAGGAGTTTTTTTTTTTTTAAGTTTATTTATTTTTTTTTCCTCTTAAAAAAAAAAAAATCCCCCAAACCCTCTCTGCCTTTTTCCCTGAAGAGTTTCATAGCTCGGGAGAAGCTGGAGCACGGCGGGGAGGGCAGAGGTGGCTGCCGTGCCCTGGCAGGGCTCACTGTGCCCCGGAGCTGCTCTGGGATTGGGAATTTTGGGGATGCCAGGTGGCAGGAGCAGGCAGGAATGCTGATGGCTTTCCCAGGCAGCTGATGTTTCTCCTTTCCCTCTAATTTTTTTTTTTTTTTTTTTTGTTCATATTTTAGATGCTTTGCAGAGACAAACAGCCCGTTTGGGAGGGCAGCTCCAGGCTGTGACCTTCCTGGAGCTGGGGGGATTCTGGGGGATCCAGGAGGGACAGTTCATAATTAATTAACCTCTGTATGGAGTTAATTTATCCTACATGGATTTATGTCTGTCCTATATGGATTTACATTCATCTTATAAGGATTTTATTAGTCTTACATGGATTTATTTCTCTTAGATGGATTTATTTGTCCTAGAGGGGTTTTATTTGTCCTAAAGAGACTTATTTCTCTTAGAGGGATTTTATTTGTCCTATCGAGATTTAAATTTATCCTATAGGAATTTTATTTGTCCTGTAGGGATTTATTTGTCCTTTATAGATTTATTTGTCCTATAGAGATTTATATTTGTTCTATAGAGATTTTTTTTATCATATATGGATTTAATTTGCCCTGTATGGATTTATATTTGTCCTAGAGGGATTTATTTCTCCTATAGGGATTTAGTTTGTCCTACAGGGATTTAAATGGGAACACTGCAGGCCCTGGAAAACAGGGATTTGGGTTCCGAGCGTGGGAACGCAGTGGTTTTCCTGCTGCTCCTTGCATGGCTGCAGGCAGCACCTAGAGGCCTTTGGAGCCTCGATGTCCTGGAGGGGAGAGGCAGCTGGGACCTGGAATCATGGAGCAATTCCATGGAAAACATCCTGGAGCTTCCAGGATGCTGGAAAACATCCTGGAGCTTCCTGGAGGGACAGGGAGGCGCTGTCCCATCCATGTCCCATCCAGGGATGGAGCTCAGGGTCAGGACATCCATCCCAGAGCTGGGGTGGGATCAGCATCCCAATCCTGCTGGGATTGGCCCTGGCATCCCTGGAGAACCTCCACAGCCACATCCACATCCCAACCCCAGGCTGCAGGAAGGGCACTGTGACCTCGGAGGGGACTCGGTGTCTTCTGTTGCTTCTTCCCATCCTCCCAGCGGGATTTACCCGGGAATAATCCCCGGCAGACTCCTCTGGAAAGCCCAGCACTCCCAGATGTGTTTGGCTGCATATCCATGGAGGTGTCAGAGCAGTCCAGGGACAGGAGGGAACGTCAGGATGAGGAAACGCTTCAGAGTTTCCAGCTCTGTTCCAAATTAATCCCTTAACCTTTTCCAAGCCCTTTTTTCCGTGGCTTCGAGGAGCTCTGACCCTCCTTGTGCTAAGCCTCTCCCAGCACAGCATGAGGCAGGGAATTTGGAGAATCTAACACCTTGGATTTACAGAGAAGGGGATGGAGCCCACACACTGAGGCCAGAGGGGATCCAGAGGCACTTCCATGGGGCTGGGAGTTTAGGATGGACTGTAAGGACATTCCATGGGGCTGGGAACTGTCAGGACCAAGACCACCCCACAACTACTCACAGACCCAGAGACACCAGGCAGGAATTGAGTGAGATTCCAAGCCTGGAATTACGGCAGGATGGGACAAAAACACTGCCCCAGCATTTCCCAGCACCCAGCCAGGGGCGATGCGGGATTTGCTGCCCCTCATGGGCAATTTTCATGGGGCAGCTCGCCCCATGCCAGGGACACTGTGGAGCACCTCCCATGGAAATGTGGTGATTCCAGGAGCTCCGGGAGCAGCCGGGGCTGTCAGGCAGGACACGGGGCCGGAGCAGCCCCAGTCAGAGTTTCCAGCAGTGCTCGCTCGGCTGTTGCTCTGTCTCCGGGTGACCGAGTCCCTCCAGATTCCCTTAAATCTCCATCCAAGAATGTTGTTTGGGCTGAAGAATGCGCGGCTGGGAAGGGAAAAAGGGAAAAAGGAGGCTCGGGGTGAGCAGGGAGGTCGAGGCAGGGTTGGCTTGGCTCTACCCCGCTGACCTTCCCGCCCCTGCAGTTGTTGGCCAGATGTAGGGCCTGGTGCCTCCACCCTGAAGGGATCCCATGATCCCTGAATCCCACAGGATTCCCTTTCCTTGCTCTTCCTCCCGCTGCCTGCTCGGGTCGGGCTGTGGCCCTGGGGGAACTTGGATGTGGATCCATAGGGTCAGAGAATTCCAGGGGGCCTGCAGAGACCAGAGCTCTCCAGGGAATGCCTGGAGGAAGAAAGGAGGAAGAAAGGAGGAAGAAAGGAGGAAGAAAGGAGGAAGAAAGGAGGAAGAAAGGAGGAAGAAAGGAGGAAGAGGAGGAAGAGGAGGAAGAGGAGGAAGAGGAGGAAGAGGAGGAAGAGGAGGAAGAGGAGGGTTCCCTGCATGAATGGAGCAATGAGAGGTACCTGGAGATAGGAAGAGGAGGATTCCCAGGGCTGGAGTGATCCAGAGGTACCTGGAGAGAGGAATAGGAGAAAGAAAAGGAAAGGAGCATTCCCTGCAAGGATGGAGCAATGCAGAGCCACAGAAACCTCCCTGCTTTGCACAAAGTCTGGAAAGAGCCAGGACTAGCAAGAAAAGGAATTTCAAGTTGCAGGCACCCAGGAAAACCACAAAAACCTGTGAGCCACAAGCTCCAGGCACTGGAAATTCCAGAGCCTTTGGCTCTGGCCCAAGCCTTGGAGCACAGAAGGCCCTGGGCTCATGGTTTTACCGCTCCCTCCCCACTCAGGTGATGCTCAAAACTTTCCCCACACCTGCCAGAGCAAGACTGGAGGTGCCAACGGGTTCCTATTTGGGAATCTTGACCCTGGAATCTCATAAAAGAGCAGATGGGACCTTCAAATCCTCAGGGATTGTCCCTGCAGGAACGAGGTCCAGGGGGAGACCCACAGGACACACATCTCCAACCCTTGGAACTGGTGACTCCCTCCCGGGATAGGGACACCAGGGAAAAACAGCAGGAGTGGGAGAACAGAGCAGCAAGGCTGAAACTCCTTGGACGCATGGAAAGAGCAGAATTTTCCATGAGTAAAAAACCAGGAAGCTGCCAAAGGAACCGAGTGTGACCGGGACTGTGGCTGGTTGCTCCGGGGGGTTTAATCCTCCTTTCATCCAGGCGGGATTCAGCCTCAGCAGGAGCAGCAAGGAAATGTTTTGCTCCTTTGTTTTGTTGGGAAGAATCCAGGCCCTGCATCCCAATAAATCCGTGTCCATCCGTGGGGAAGCTCCCAGCTCCTGGGACTGGCAGATTAAAGGCAAAGCCAGGCCAGATTTGGGGTTCCAGACACAAAACTCCAAAGGATTTGATCAAAACAGCTGGAAAAAATCCATCCCAAACAATCCCTGCTCAGTTTGGGTTGGAAAACCAAAGCAAACTAGGCACGGATGAGATGCAGACTGGGATCTTGGAATGACAACTCCAGATGGGATTGTGCAGTGATAAAGGACCATGGGATTCCAGGAATCCAGGACAGCCCATTCCCAGCTCCTGTCACCAGCTCTGGGCTTCCAGCAGCAGGGAATTGGTGTTTTTTGGGGGGAAAGATGTGGAAAAATTTCATGGAAGTCACTTGGGAAGCATGAGGAGCTGGAATGAAAGGAGCTGGAATGAAATGATAGGACCTCCAATGAGGTCCTATCAACACCCTCCTCATGCCAAGGGAGGCCTGCGAGGAATTTTGGGATGTGGGGGATAACTGGAGCATGAGATTCCAGGGTTGGATGGAGGAAAAAAAAGAGGGAAAAAACTCATGGGGTCCTTCAGATGGAAAATTCTCCCTTCCCTGAGCTAATCCTGGTCTGGTGGGAATGAGATTGGATAGAAAGTCCTGGATTCTGTGGGGAAAGCACGGACTGAGCTCCAGCACACTGATATTCCCAGGTTTAGGCTGGAAAAGGGGATGTGGCCACAGGAATGGCACCACCCAGAGCTGTCTCCTGCAGGGAGGGCTCCTCAGTATTCCCAGGGCACTACCGGGAGCCACCATGGAGGGTTCCTCCTTCAAAGGGAGCATATCCCAGATCCTTTCAACTGCCAGAAACTGGGGAGGCTGGAATTCCTTCTCCAGCCTAGCTGGGGGCTGTCTGCTTCCCCAGAAAACCTCCAGGCCCTGAAATCCTTGGAGCTGTTGGCCAGAGACGCTCCAAGAGCAGTAGATGGTCCTGGCTGCTGCTGCCCTCACACCAATTTCTCGGCAATTCATCTCCCTAGGAGTGGGATCCAGCCCCTCCCTTCCTTCTCCAGCTGCCACTACAACACTCAGAGGGGATAAAAAAATCCCCCCCACCTCCCTTCCCTGGGGTTTTCCTCACTTTCCCTGCCTTCTTTTCCCACTTTCTCCACATCCTCCCTTGCTGCAGATGGGCCGTGCTTTCCAGGCACATTTCCCTTCCCAAATATTTGGGATTTCTGGCTGAGTCCCCGGTGTACAGCATGTCCCTCCAAACCCAGCCACCGACCTCCCCTCACATCCCTCCTCCTCCTCTTCCCGGTGGGAGCACCCAGGATCCCTGTAGGGCTGCCCTGGGGAGGATGTTTTGGCTGGGAATTTTCTGTGGAAAACAAGGAGAAATGGAGCCCAAGGGGGAGCTGGCACCTGCTGAGCTCCTTTAAATGATTCCAGGCTCCTGGGAGGATCCAAGAGCATGGCTGGAGCTGGGCAAGGGACGCTCAGGGCTCCTCCTTTCCTTTCCTTTTGGGAAGAAATGCTTGGAGAGGCCGGGAAGAGCCGTCTCCAAAGTGCTCAGGGAGCCAGGATGGGGATGAGGGGACAGGGATGGTGGGGGGCTGTGACAGCTTGGCAGGACATCCCCGGGGAACTGGGATGTGCCCCTAAACCTCTTTCCAACCATGGATCACTCTCAGGACACACTCGCTGTACTTATCCCCCCCCCATTTCCACCCTGGCCGAGCTTCGGGGGATGGATGGGATCCCAAATCCCAGGGGATGGATGAAATCCCAAATCTTAGGGCATAGATGAGATCCCAAATCCCAAGGGATGGATGAGACCCCAAATCCCAGGGGATGGATTAGACCCCAAATCCCGGGGGATGGATGAGACCCCAAATTCCAGGGGATGAATGATATCCCCAATACTGGGGGATGGATGAGACCCCCCCCCAGTCCCACGTGGATTTTCCCAGCCTGCAGAAATGCCAGCTTGGCATCCCCACGCTGCCAAGTTCAAAGACAAATTCCCCCTGTCACAGTGGCCCCTTTTGCTCGGGAATTTATTTACCTTGGATGCTGCTGCCTTATCTTTCATGGAAATGTTTATTCCAAATATTTAACGGCAGCCCTGTACAAACTGAGCAGTCAGAACAGGGCCCACGGCTCCCCTCCCGCTAGTGTAAAAAATTAAGGACAATTCCTTGTTTTCCCCCAAAAAATCCCATCCTCAGCACCTCCAAAACCCCATATTCCCTAATCTGGCCAGAGGCCTCCTCCCAGCTCCCTGATGAGAAACACAGGAGAGCAAAACAAGATCCCAATCCCGCTAAGTCGTTAAGCAGAGGGAGCCTGGAGAGTGCCAGCACTCCTGAGAGAAAAGACGAGAGAGGGAGAGGGAGGAAAGAAATCACAGGTTATTTATAACACCAGGCAGCACCAGGGGCTCGCCAGTTTCTCCTGCAAAGCTGCGGCTGGGAGGTCACTCCCCAAATCCCTGCCGAGCCCGTGCCCTGCCAGCGCAATATTTGCTCCGGGATCTGGGGCGGGCACCCGGCGCTGCGGCTCGGGAGCCACCCTCTCATGCTGCACAGCCCGGAGCAGCCTCTGCACAGGAGGAGCGCGCCTCGGTGAGTCCAGCTTGGCGGCTTTTAGGGAGGAGATTTTTTTAATTAATTTTTTTTTTTTTTTTCAGTTTTGGGGTTTCTTTGTTGATTTTTTTTTTTTTTTTTTAAATTTTGATTCCCGGCTGCTGCGGGAAGTGCGTGGCAGCACCAGGGGTGGCACAGCTGGAGAGATGGAGCTGCTGGAGAGGCACTTCCCCTCCTGCCCACTTCTCCTGATGCCCATCTCCCTTCCCACCCACTTTTCCTGATGCCATCTTCCTTCCCACCCACTTCTCCTGATGCCCACCTCTCCTGCTGCCCAATTCTCCTGCTGCTTCTCTCTCCTGCCCACTTTTCCTGATGCCCATCTCCCTTCCCACCCACTTTTCCTGCTGCCCCTCTCTCCTGCCCACTTCTCCTAGTGCCCCTCTCCCTTCTCACCCTCCTCTCTTGATGCCCATCTTCCCTTCTGCTCACTTTTAGTGATGTCCTTCTCCCTTCCCTCTTTTCCTGCTGCTCCTCTCCCAACCCAGCTCCCCTCCCACCCCTCTGCCACCTCCATGCCCACTTATCTGGGACCTGGACACTTTCCCTGATGTCCATCCAGGCTGGGCAGTGCCCCCCATCCCATTATCCCATTATCTTACCCCATCCCATTATCCCATGCCATCCCCTCCCTGGGTCCATGCCCGGCACAGCAGCACAAGGATTACCCCATGGATGGCCCTAAATCCTTGGAATGAGGAGCTGACCCCATTGCAGCCCCTGGCACAGGACAAGGACACTCGGAGGGGACAGGGACACCTGGAGGGGACAGGGACCTCAGGACCAGATCCCACCCCAAGCCCAGGGGTGAAGCCCCCAGGGAGGGGAGGCGTGTCCCACAAACAACAAGGGGACAGCGGGGTCTGCTGGGGACAGGTTTTGGGATCATCAGTGGGTTGAAGTGCAGCACTAGGAAAGGTGGGGTTTTTTTCCCTCAGAGGTGGATTTTTTTTCTCAGGGATGAGGAGTTTCCCCTCAGGGATGGGGTTTTGCCCCTCAGGGATGGGGTTTTGCCCCTCAGGGATGGGGTTTTGCCCCAGAGGGGCCCCCGAGAATGGGCTGTCAAGAAGACAGAAGGTGGAGAAGCTGTAGGCTCGGGTATGAGACCAAGCACAGAGCCCTGGAGCAGGAAGAGGAGGAGGAGAAACTCCTCTGCCCTGCCAAGCTCTCTGTGGCACTCAGCATCCCACAGGATCTTATCCCGAGCACATGGAGGGAAAAAAGGAGAAATCCAAGCCTGGCCAAGCCTGCCACAATCCCGTTTTTTTTCCTGTGCCAGGGTAGCAGGGCAGGGCACTCTGTGCTCTCTGTGCATGCCAGGCTGGGTATCCCCTCCCTGCTGCAGGCTGGGGACACAGCCAGGGGCCACCAGGTGACCTCAGGGGGACACTGCTGGTCCCTGCCAGAGCAGAGCTGGCACTGACACCCTCCCAGCCACGTAGGATCCTCTCCTGCTCCCAGCAGCAAAATTCCTGGAGGGATTTCAAACTGCCTGGCTGCAGGAACAGCCCCATGTACTCATTTATCCCGGGATGAGGAGTCAGGATGACTCCAGAGCTGGAGTCCTCCCCACCTGGGCATAGCAGGAGGAGGCTGCGGGGCTCAGGGGTGGGTCTGGACCCATCACTAGGAGATATTCCCTCTCCCTGGTCACCCTGAGGGTGCTGCGCCTTCTCATGCCTGGGGGAAATGGAAGCTTGGGAGAAGTTTCAGCTCCAAAATCAGGCAGGATTTGTTTATCAGGATCTGCATCCTGCGCTTCTGTGGGGGAAGGGAGAGCTGGATGAAACCCACAGCGATTCCTGTAACCAGCGAGTGGAGCAGAAATAGAACAGCTCCTTCAAAAGGCACCTCAAGCTCCTTCAAAAGGCACTTCAAGCTCCTTCAAAAGGCACCTCAAGCTCCCAAAATCACCCTGAGCTTCACCTCTCAGATGGAGAAATCAAATCCCTTCTCCCTCCCATACAGAGCCAAGCCCGGGCACCTCGTGTGACCTCACACAAACCCACGTGTCCCTGCCCTCTGAGCAGAACTTCTAACGTAATTAGCTGGAAATCAGGATTTCCCAAGCAAACCTCCATTTGGGGTGAAGGTTTCTCTTAGATCTCCGTTAGTTTCTCCTAAATCTTCACTAGGGATGGAGGTTCTTCCCAAATTTCCACTTGGGGTGGAGATTTTCCCCAAATCTCCACTGGCTTCTCTCAAATTTCCACTGGGATGTAGTTTTCTCCCAGATATCCAGTGGTTTCTCCCAAATTTCCACTGGGATAGAGTTTTCTCCCAGATCTTCACTGGCTTCTCCCAAATCCCCACTGGTTTCTACCAAATTTCCACTGGTTTCTCCCATATCTCCACCAAGGATGGAGGTTCCCCCCAGATTTCCACTGGGATGGAGTTTTTTCTCAAATCTCCACTGGTTTCTCTTGAATCTCCATCAGAAATGGAGGTTCCTCCCAAATCCCCACTGGGATAGAGTTTTCTCCAAGATCTCCACTGGTTTCTCCCAAATCTCCACCAGGAATGGAGGCTCCTCCCAAATCCCTACTGGGATAGAGTTTTCTCCCAACCCTCCACTAGTTTCTCCTAAATCTCCACTGGGATGAAGGTTTTTCCCAAATCTCCACCAGTTTCTCCCAAATCTCCACCAGGCTGGAGTTTCCTCCGAGGCGAAAAGGGGGAAGATCAGATAACTCCACTCATGGGATGTGTCCACAGCTGGGGATTTTAGGGCAGGATTTCCTCATCTCCTGCATCTCCAGCTCTGCCACCCCCACCTCCCACCCTGCCCAATCCCCAGCTCACCCTCTCACGGCTTTGTCCCCTCGCAGATCCCTCCAGCGCCATGCCTTGGGCCACCACCCTCATCCTTATCCTGGCTGGGCTCTGCGGGTCCTCCCTGGGCCAGTACAACGAGGAGGAGGACCTGGCATGGCTCCAGTACTACCTGCGGCAGTCCCGCGCCTCCTCCTACAACTATGTGCCCTACTACGAGGAGGAGAGCCCTGCATACGCCTACTCCTACCCCTCTGCCACCGACACTGAGCCCGAGCCTGAGCCCGAGCCGCAGCAAGCAGCACCCTGGCGGTGTCCCCAAGAGTGTGACTGTCCCCCCAACTTCTCCTCGGCCATGTACTGTGACACCCGCAACCTGCGGTACCTGCCCTTCGTGCCCTCACGGATGAAGTATGTCTACTTCCAGAACAACTTGATCACATCCATCCAGGAGGGAGCCTTTGATAACGCCACAGAGCTGGAATGGCTGGCGCTCCACAACAACCAGATCGGCAGCGAGAAGGTGGGGAGGAGGGTTTTCGGGAAGCTGCAGCGCCTGGAGAGGCTCTACATGAACAACAACAACCTGACCCGGCTGCCCAGCCCGCTGCCGCACTCGCTGCGCGAGCTCCACCTCTCCTACAACCGCATCACCAAGGTGCCTTCCAATGCTCTGGAGGGGCTGGAGAATCTCACAGCGCTCTACCTCAGCCACAACTTCATCTTCGAGATGGGCATGGCCCTCAAGGGGCTCAAGTCATTGATCCTGGCCGATCTGAGCTACAACAACCTGCGGAAGGTCCCCGAGGGGCTGCCGGCATCCCTGGAGCAGCTGTACCTGGAGTACAACTACATCAGCACCATCCCTGATGAGTATTTCCAGGTGTCCCCCAGACTGCTCTATGTGAGGATGTCACACAACAGCCTAACCAACCAAGGGCTCTCCAGCAACACCTTCAACAGCAGCAGCATCCTGGAGCTGGACCTCTCCTACAACCGGCTCCAGAAGATCCCACGGGTCAACACCAACCTGGAGAACCTCTACCTGCAGGGGAACCAGATCAACGGTGAGCAGGGCTGGGGGAATGGGGCTGGCAGACCCATGGGGAGCTGCCTGTCACAGGGGTTTGGCAGGAATTTTGGCGTTTGTGAGGATTTCAAGTGGTGCTGAGTGAGGCAGGGGTGGCAGCTGCTGTGTCCCAGCCTGGAGCACTCCTGTGGGATCCCTACACGGGAGTTTGGGGGGTTCTGGTGAGCCTGAGTTTCTCCTGGGGTTGGAGATGGTGGAAAGCAGGGGATCAACCCACTGGGGAGGGGCCAGTGGGGTCAGGAGGGGAGGGGCAGGGGGCAGAGCTGGGGCATCCCTACAGCCATGTCAGGGACACAGGACATCCTGGGCAGTGCCAGCACAGCGGACAGAGACATTCCCCAGAGCCACACAGGGTACAGGGACACTGCCTAATGCCAGCACAGGGGACAGGGACACTCCCCAGAGCCCAGGGTCAGCACAGGGGACAGAGACACTCCCCAAGCCCAGGGCCAGCACAGTCCCTCTATCCCCTCCACGCCCCCTCTGTGTCCCCAGAGCACAACCCCCCCCCCCCCCCCCGCCCAACCGTGTCCCAGCCTGCAATTGAGTGGTTTGTCCCTCCCCCCAGAGCTCCCAGTGCCCCGATCCCGACCCCAATTCCCACCCTAATCCTGATCCTGCTCCAGATCCTGACCCCAATCCCAATCCCAATTCTGATCCTGATCCCGTTTCCTGTCCCAACACCGATCCTGACACCGATCCCAACCCCATTTCCAATCCCAATCACGATCCTGATCCCCCGCCAGGCCCTGCGCTCCCTCACTGTACATACGAATAATGGGAACAGAGCGTCCCAGGGTTGGGAAATAAACCCCGAGCAAAACCCCCGGGAGAGCCAGCCCTGCTCTGGTCACCGGCCTGGCCCAAGGGCAGGACCGGGGCTGGAGTGGAGAGACTGGGACGGGAACGAGGATGGGGACGGGTCAGTGAAGCCACCAGCTGTTGCAGGGAAACACAGAATCCCGCAGCGGGGAGCTGCCAGCAGCACAGACACGGGAACAGATTCCCAAATGTTTGCTTTCCAAAGCCGGAGCTGCCGCCGTCTGCCCACAAACACCACGGAGCCACCGCCGCCTCCTCCTCCTCTGCGGCTCCTGCTGACCTCTACAGCTGCACCAGGAGCAGGGATGCGGCTCCAGGAGCGCGGCTCCCATTCCTCTGGAGCATCCAAACCACGGCCGTACCCCTCTGCCCCACCGAGGGTGCCCTCTGTGGGTGCAGGTCCCCAAATCCTAGCCTGGATCCCCCAGCATCCCGCTGCCTTTTCCAGCGGCAGCCCAGCCTGGAACTCTGCTGCCCTCTAGGCTCAAATCCTGCACGGAAAGACGAAAAAAAAAAAAAAAAAAAAAAAAAAAAATATATATATATATATATATATATATATGTATTTCGGAGTTTGTTCCATCTCCCTCTTCCAAACGCAGCCTGGGCTGGGCTGGAATTTCCCTGCCTGGCGCTGGCAGCAGAGGAGCGCAGTGGGGACAACTGGGATGGGGACATGTCCAGGGACATCCCTGCTCCTGGACACGCTTCCCGGGGGTTCCAAGGTGGCCAGGGGGTGAGAGGATGGAGGCTGCAGCACAGAAAACCTCCAAAAGAGGCTGGAAAGGCAAATCCTGATGAAAAGTGACATTTTCTGCTGGGCTGCACCCTCTGAGCACTCCATCTGGGCTGGACAGGGAAGCTTCCAAACCCTCAGACAGGCACAAACCCTCCTGGCTGCTGCCAGGAGTACCAGGAACCCTTTTAGCTTGAGGGACTGAGTCCAAATCCACAGGAAAAAATCAGCGATTTTGGGCTGCTCCTAGGTTTTTTTTTTCTCCCCTTCACTGCCTGCCTCAACATAAAGCAGCTCTGGGAGGTCGATCCCTCAGACGGATCCCACTAAAAATCAGCGCTTTGCGGGAGGTTGTGGGGGTTTCAGCTCCATCTCTTCTCTTTCCCAGAGTTCTCCATCAGCAGTTTCTGCTCCGTGGTGGATGTCATGAACTACTCCCGGCTCCAGGTGCTGCGTCTTGATGGCAACGAGATCAAGCGGAACGCGGTGCCCCCGGATGCACCGCTGTGCCTGCGCCGGGCCACCGTCATCGAGATCTGACCTGGCCCTGCCACCCTCAGGACTCATGGCCCCCCTTTCCTAGGGAGTCCCTCATCCCCGCTTTTCCATCTGGCTCGGCTTGGCAGCAGTGCAATCACAGCGTGCTCCCTAAATTTTGTGTGGTTTTCCCTAAATTCTCCTTTTTCCCACACAGATCCCAGCTCCAGTCCCTCTCTGACCCCACCACAAAGCGCTGTGCCCGCTGTCACCTCCTCCCCCGAGCTGGGGTGGGACACAGCAGGGATGGGGCTCATCCCACCTTGGAAACTGGGAAATCCCAATCCCGATCCCCAAACTGGATCTGAACCCCCTGGGCAAGCAGCAATGCCTGGAAGGAGCATCCAAGGATTTGGAGCTGTGGTAGTGAAGGGTTAAAGATCTCCAGGCTGGAGGATCCCTCAGGGTGGGAGGAGGAGGAGCAAATCCATCCCTTCCCTTTCCTTTCCTCCCCCCTCTCCATCAACCTGCTCCTGAATTAATGGAGAGAAACCCTAAAGGAGAAAAACTCACCCTGGGCTCAGAGGGAAACTGCCTGAGGAACACCCTGGGCATGGGAGGGGTCCCAAATCTTCCTCCCAAAGCCCTGGATCAGGGCAGGATGGGGAAAATCTTGGTGTTGTCACCCCACTTGGTGCTGTCACCCCTGGTGTTGTCACCCCCAGCTGCCTGGGCACCCCTCCCCGAGCTCCTTCCCTGCCCAGGCCCCCGAGGAATTCCAATTAAAACCCCAAAACTAATCACAGAGCCATGTTGGAATTCCCTAAAAGTCCCAAATTCCCCAGCTCGGATCCTTGCCCACCTGTTTGGGGGCAACCAAAGGGGCAGCTGAGCTTTGCGGGTGACCTGTCCAGGCGGTCACTCCAAGTTGTTCCTGCATGCAAAGAGCAAAAAACCCCAAATGCCATAATTTCACCAGCATGAACTGTAAACCCCAAACCCGTCAATAAAACCCTTCCAGTACCTGCACCCAGCGCAGCCCAGGAGCCGTCCTAGTCCTGCTGCCTTTCCTCTTCTCCAGCATGGTTTTCCAGCCGTAATCCAGGCTGGAATTGCCGTCTAGTGGCTGTGCCGGGCATGGCATGGAGCTTTCCCTGTTCTTCACCACATTTCCCGGTGAAATAGCGGGGGAAATATCCATGGAAAAGGGTGAGCGGGGAGTGGGAGGGTTGGTGGCACCACTGAGTTGGGTTTTTTTGGGGGGGGAGGGGGGTGTGGTTTCCTGGTCCCCCAGGCTTCGGCCGCGAGGATTTTTAACAGCTGAGCTGGGGAATGCTTGAAAAAGTAACGGAAGAAATTGGGAATTTCACATGGAGGGGAGCAGAAAGTGCCATTTCCCAGGCTAGGAGCAGCCAGGGAAGCAGAGCCTGCAGGATTCTGTGGGATACAGGAGTCTGGATTCCAAAAACCCCAATCCCTGGTCAGGGGCAGCCCCAAAGCTCCAGCCAAGGCTCCTGAAGAAGCCAGGCAGGACAGGCTGGAAGATCCCACTCCAATCCTTTGGGACACCCCCTCCCCAGCCCAGGTGGAACAGGGACATTCTCATCCTTATCACAGCCTCATTCCAGCCTCCCAAACCCCATCCCAGAGATCCAAACCCTACTGGAGGCACCAGGATGTGATGCAGGAGTTGGGATTTCAAAAAAAATCCCCCGATCCCTGGCCGGGGAATGTCATCCAATCTCTGCCTTGTGGTGGGAACAGCAGAGATTGGGGGCTTGGCTCCCCCTCCTCATCCCCCCCTTCCTCCTCCTCCTCCTGCTGCCGGGGGGAGCTGCGGGGACCGGGGGGCCCCGGAGCCTTCCGGGAAGGAGGAGGAGGAGGAGAAGACAGGGAGTGCAGGGCGTTGTCCAGACCCACAGAGCAGGAAAAAGGTGGGGGAAACCCCAAACAACCCAAATAACTGCCTCCGGAGGCTGGAGGGGGTCAGGGGGCTCTGCTACAGCCCCCCCCCCCCCAAAAAAAATACCACTGGGGCTGTAGGGTTCTCCCGAAGGCTCTCCTGGGATGTCAGAAGCCAGCAGCTCCCACCCATGGGAGGATTTCCCCAGAACCCCCCAGCTTTTTCCCTGCAACCCCCAAAATTTTCCCTGAATCTCATGATTTCTCCCTGAACCCCCCAGCTTTTTCCCTGAAAACCCCAGATTTTTCCCTGAACACCCCAGATTTCTCCCAGAAACCCTCAGACTTTTCCCCAAAAACCCCAAATTCCACCTCTACTTCTTTCCACATTCCCCTCACCCCAATCCTCCTCCACCCTTTGCCTTTTTTTTTTTTTCCTCCCCTTTGGCAGCCTCCCTTCCTCAGCTCCAACACTTCCCAGGCTGTTTGTAAACATTCCCTTTCGGATGTTCCCTCAGGAAACTGCAAATTTCTGCTGGAAAACAACCCGTCCAAATATTTCCCTTCGGAGAAGTGCAAAAAAACCCCGCAAAACTAACCCAAAAAAGTAGCAAGGCAGTGGGTGCCGGGTTCATCCTGGCGCTTCCAGAGGGACCCAGGATGGACAGAACCCCCTGGGAACGGGGACAGGATCTCAGGACAGGTCCCAGCCGTGGTGGCACTCAGGGAGGTGTCACCGGTGTCACATCCTCTTTTCGGATGTTGAAAATTTCGAAAAAGAAAGAATCAGAATTCCTCGATTCTTCGCGGAATTAACCCAAAACCTCTCCTGGCTGGAGGAGGCACGGGGACAAAGGGACAAGGTGGGGACAGCAATTAAAGGAGATACATAATAATCAACTGCCGGGATCAGGCAACAGCAGCTGGGAAAAGAGAAGGAAACCATGGGGGTACAGGGAAAAGTTTCCCGGGAGGGGGAATCCCACTCCTGGGACGGGCTGAGCCTGGGGGCGGGGCTGAGCGGTCCGGCTCTCACAGCTCCAGAATGGAGCCGGGATTTGAGGTTTGGATCTCTCCATGTGCGCTAGGAAGATGTGGAGCTCCCCACTCAGAGATCCCAAACACTTTATAGGGACCACGGCAAAAGTTCTGGTCTCCACATTCCACCCCAAAAAGCATTTTGTGCAGGGGGCAGAGGTTTGGAGAGGAAATTACCGGTCTGTTAACTCCACATCAGGAGCAAACCAGAGCTGGGATTCTGGGAGTTTAGGTCATCCCATCTGCGGTGGGATGACGCACGATCCTCTCAGATCCCAAACGCTTTGGAGAACCATGGGAAATGTTCTGATCCACAAACACCCTCCCAGACAGAGATTTGGGAAATGAGAAAAGACATTCTGGCAGGAAATTCAAGACCCTCGTCCTAAAATCCGTGCCGAATTTTAGCCAGCAGGAGCCCATTCCCGGCTCCAGAGGGGTGGACACGAACAAAGTCCCTTTTCTCCTAGAAACAAAGCTCACCCAGCCATGATCCTGGTGTCAGTTTGCAGGGCGCGACTACCACTCCAAATGCAGCCTGCTTTCCGGGTGGTGCCAGCTGTCATCCGGAGTCCATCCTCGACGGTGCGGAATGTGAGCTGGCAGGAGCCCATTCCCGGCTCCAGAGGGGTGGACACGAACAAAGTCCCTTTTCTCCTAGAAACAAAGCTCACCCAGCCATGATCCTGGTGTCAGTT